>JAOYMZ010045928.1:0-14620 GCA_025802335.1 Pinguicula primuliflora | reverse complement strand
AGTCAGGAGAAGACCACCATTTTCTCAGAAAGGAATCAACAAAAGAGGAAAAAGATGCGGGTAGTATATATAATACTAGGCTAGAGTGGAAGCCAAGGGGGAGGGATACTGGATTTTGGCCTGGCCACTGCGTTGGGGGATTTGGGGCATAAAGTGAGCAAAGAATTGTATAATGTGCAGTATTCTCGTGGCACTGCAGTATTGACCGGTCAGCGTGTCTGTGCAAAAGTGTTGAACACCGGTCCACCTGCCACACCAATCCCGCAATACCATATAGGCACTGCACACTATATAATTCTTTTTTAACTTTACCCCCCTAAACCCTACATAGGGAACCTAACATAGTCTGAGTGACCGCCATATCCAGACCAAAAGGGGAGCCTAAACAACTTAAATTGCCACCATCTAGAGCAGAAGATTTGAGGATGGCATGGCACACCTCATTTGAATTGTAGCTTCCTCCATCCTTGTAAACATTATTTCCATCACGTATTCATGTTCTGTATCCTACATGATTTTTTTTTTATACATTTGAAGCCATAAGCTCGGGAGACATAAGAGGAAAACGAAAAACTAAGTATCAGCAGATGTTGGATATGTCCTACATGATTTTCACCTTTATTCGTCGCACTAAATCCTGTTTTTTTTGGTAATATAAAAAACAATTTACAGATCTAGGTCCAAAGATGAGTACACTATAAAATAGTTCAATTAAAAAGCAATCTAAAATTTGGGTTGACTTAGAATGTGTTTTGTATCTCTATAAAACTAACTTTTTTTTTCTTTCTCCTTATTTTTTAAATTATTTCAAGTTTAGTGTTTTAGAACTCTACTTCTCATTTTCATTCTCCTTTTTTCACCTCAAAAAATTATTTTTTCTGTAGGAAGGTTGAGGCTCCTACTGAAAAAATGAAAAACAGAATTAAAATGAAAATGAGAAATAAAAGTAAAAAACAAGTAGAGATACAAAACACACCCTTAAACCATTCAAACCTTATGGTTATGGCTGGAGTGGGGACCGCCACACACTGTGCGGCCAAACTAGTTGACTGCACTGGAGGTTACGGCTGATGGATGCGTTCGGTTTTTTTTATAAGTAAATGATTATATTCCACTCACAAAAATTTTACAGTAAGGAAGGTTGATGTTCCTTCCATTTACAAAACTGGAGAGACTTTAACTCAAAACATTCATACTTACAAATAAGGTGGGATCTCTTAACCAGTCTGCCAGAGTAGCAGTACTGAGAACTCGACCATGCACTACTAACCAGTGCCAAACCTGGATTTTTATATCCTTTGTCATGTTTTCGACTTCCTCGTCATCAAATCTCACACAATTCCTATCACACCAAAGATGTCAAACCATGGAAGCCCAGATAGCTTTCCAGATTTCCTGGCTGCGCTTACCTTGAACCAAGCTCATGTGCTGCCAAAAATCTTCTAACGGATTACTTCCCTGCACCAAATTGCACTGCAACCAGGAATAAATTTCATTCCAAGTATCCTGCGCTTGCACACAATCAAAAAAGAGATGTGGTATAGTCTCAACATCTCGAGCACACCAGATACATCGACTATGCAAAGTTGATATATGAACCCCTCGTCTCATTAAGTTGTCTACAGTTGGCAACCGATCCTGCAAGAGTTTCCACAAAAATAACTGGATACGTAAAGGAATTATCTTACTCCAAGAACGTTGCAGATTTTTGGCTACCATGTCCTCATCCTGCTCCACTCCCCGCTGAATGAGATTATAGGCTGAGGAGGTCGTAAAGCATCCTGTTTTATCAGCCAACCAGACCCATTTATGAGGTTCTTCAGACTCTGGCAAGGATTCACGGACAGTAGCAAGAATCAGGTTCAATCTATCTTTCTCCCAGTCCCAGAGACGTCTGCGGAAGTTCACTGCGAGTTGCTGAACTTATAATCCCTCCTCAGTAGCATCAGACAACGATATGTCCTTTTTGATAGCTAAACCATACAGCTCAGAATATATCGTTGCAAAAACTCCTTCCCGTGTCCAATTTGTGCGCCAGAACATAGCCTTGTCTCTCATTCCCACATCCAAACGGATATTTTGTAAAAACCACTATGTATTCACTGTCTCAAACCAGATATCAGACCAGACGTTGGACATGTTATCAGGAACTGTTATGAGCTCTAATTCAACATGAATATCGTTTTCTGTGAAATACTTAGCCAGTATGACTTCTCCCCATAGGCTACCCAGTTCCGCTTTCAATCTCCAAATCCATTTGGCCAGAAGAGCAGCATTCATTGAGCTCACATCCCTAACTTCCAGACCTCCCATATCCATGTCACTGCATATCATTTTCCACTTAACCCAGTGTATTGGTCTAGTCTGCGAGTTTGAATTTCTCCAAAGAAAATTGCTGATTGTCTTCTGTATCTGTTTGAGCACTGCCTTCGGAGCTTTGAACAGGGATATGTAATACACCAACTTGCTGATCAGAGAGGACTTGATCAGTGACAGTCTTCCCGCAGTGTTCAAATATTTTGTGTCCCATCTGCCAATCTGGGAATTCAGCTCCCGCATTAACCCCTCACACATCTTTGTACGGCCAGGTTTATCACAATTGGCAAGCCCAGATAAATAAATGGAATCTTACCAGTCTCACAATACAGTTTTCCTGCAGATTCCCGAAGCCTTTCATCCTCAATGTTCAGACCATATAACTGACTTTTAGAATAGTTAACTTTCAACCCTGAGACAAGCTCAAATGTTTGTAAAATACTCTTGACCATGAATAGACTGGTGTCATCTGTTTCTATGGGTTTTATCTTATTTTGTCAAACTTATTTAGACATTTGGGTGATAATTTTGAGACCAAGAATTCATGGTGGACATGCTAACTTGTATGGTGTGGTGCTATAATTCATGGTTATTCAAGATTTTAATGAGCGCACATATTGGCTTATATGTAAATCTACACACATAACATTTTTTATAGGTACGTGTTTTATTGATCAGTAAAAAATTGTGTAATGTACAAAATCGTTATTTCGGGCAATTCCGCATGTCAAGAGATTACACTAGCAACTACTCATTAATTTTGTAATTTTCTGGGTCTCTTAGTTTCATTTGAATCAATGTATCCATGTGTTGCTATGATAATTCAATCCCGAGTGCTTTCGAGAAGTATTATTTCATGAGCTTCCTTTAATAAATCGATATGTGAATCCTTCTCCGATAGTTTCGTACTTGGATTCTCATTGGATTGAACTTTCTAAGGTGCCAATTGGCATCTCTGCGATCGCATTTTCTTCGTTCGATATAATCGAATTTCACGCTCCTTCATCTTTGGTAAAAGATTTGATACATGATTCTCATTTTCGCCCAATGGAACTTTGATCTACTAAATTTTATAAGGATTAACTCACATCGCTGGAAGAGATTCAACTGTGTTTGTGGCTAATGCTGAGAACTCATGATTAACTCGGTCTTGAATTTGGGTTTCGAGAATGGATAAAAAAATCTATATATTGTTTAAGTAGATGACATCAGGAAAGTGAGCCAAGAGAAATTGTAGATGTGTACATACAAACATAAATCAATGCAATTAACTAAAGAAAAAAAATACAATTAACTTACCTACAAAAAAAAAACATAACTATTATGTACGAACAAAAAAGGAACGTTGACGTAAATAATTTTTTTTTTTAAATAACGTTGACGTAAATAATGCATTAATTTCTCCGGAATGAACTTTGTCGTCGCGCACCCATTCCACTCCAAAACCCACCGTCGCTACATGGGCAGGACCGATCATCCCATACGCGTGGATCCAAAACACATGACGTAAGCAGTGACATCATCAAAAGTTCCCGCTGCCACGTGTCCCCCGTCCCCAGAAAGTTCTCACCCACGTGCATTATAGAATCCCGGCGGTTCATCTCCTCGCCACATGGACCCCTGCAACTGCAACACACCCGCCTAAATAGTACCTGACCTCCTCCCCTTCCGCACCAAGTTTCTCAAATCAAGTCAGTTGCAAGAAAATGGCTGCTGCCGCCGCAGTTGATCTACAGTTACCACCAGGATTCCGATTCCATCCGACGGACGAGGAGCTAGTGATGCATTACTTGTGCAGAAAATGTGCGGCTCAGGCTATAGATGTGCCGATCATAACAGAAATAGATCTGTACAAATATGATCCATGGGATCTGCCAGGTGAAATCCATGTGATCACATATACATATACACACTACACTAGATTTGTTGATTTTTGATCGGATTGTTGAGCTTGCGATTTGTTGGATTTTCAGATTTTGCTCCGTACGGTGAGAAAGAATGGTATTTCTTCTCTCCTAGGGATCGGAAGTATCCCAACGGGTCGAGGCCGAATCGATCGGCGGGAAGCGGTTATTGGAAGGCGACCGGTGCGGATAAACCGATTGGTCACCCGAAACCCGTCGGAATAAAAAAGGCTCTGGTGTTCTACGCCGGCAAGGCGCCGAGAGGCGAGAAGACGAATTGGATCATGCATGAGTACAGACTCGCCGACGTCGATCGATCCGCCAGAAAAAGGAATCACAGTAGCCTTCGGGTGCGTCGATTCAAATTCAATTCTTGAAATGAAAGATTATTGATGATCGAAAATGATTGGGCTTACTTAGATTTTGGATTTCTGAAATTTCATTTGCAAATCCAGCTCGACGATTGGGTTCTGTGCCGCATATACAACAAGCGAGGCGCGATCGAGCGACAGCAGGGCGCGCGCGTCAGCAGCAGCAGGATGATGTCAGACGAGGACATCAAACCCGTCGTCATGGCGGAGGCAACGCCGATGATGTACGACGACGATCTGGTGTACGTCGACGCATCGGATTCCATCCACCGGCCGGACTCCAGCTGCTCCGAGCACGTGCTGTCGCCGGAGGTGGAGAGCATGCCGAAGATGACGGATTGGGATCGCGCCGCTGTCGGATTCCCGTTCGGCTACCTCGACGGCGTGACGGGACTGATGGGATCGCAGTACCATCGTGGTTATAATCCTGTAGAGCAGGTGCAGGACGTGCGGGCGTACATCACCAAGCCTTTCTGAAAAAAATGGCGGTGGGCGTTTGGGATTTCTTGTGCCACGTGACGCAGGAGATATGAGAAAGGGGTCGATGAGTGTGCACGTGACACCAAAAAAAAAAAATAGCAGCATGGAGTGATATAGTGTACTGTATAGGAGAACTGCTACACAGCACAAAGTCGGGGGCTCCTGTGAGAGTTTTCCTGCTTAGTATGCTCGAATCATTTGTGCGGTGTATCATTCTTTGCTATGTAGTAGTGTAACACAGCATCTCATGTAATATCATGATCAAATGTGGTAGATATGGAATTTGATAAACTTTTGTAAATAAATGATCAACATTCATCAGTAGGGGATTCTGGTTCATATTCATAATTCTAAAAACCCTGTACCTTTCTTTTCTTCTCTATTGACATCTTGTTGTGACATCTCTATTCACCAGCGAGACGGCCGGAAAATTGACATAGTGTCCAGGAACAGATTGCAGAAGATCTGAGAGAATTGACGCGGTGGACTCCCACAAAGGCCAGCTTGAAGAGATGCTTTCCAATGCCTTTATTGCAATTTCTTGCAAAGCCAATATTCCAGTACCAGCCAACTGAGCAAGAGGAAAAACTGCACATTTTATGGTTATCTCCTGCTTAAAGTGTTCCTGCGTGAAAAGATGACACAGCAATTCCGCGGTAAGCTGCTGAATAGCTTCTGATTCGAATTCCGGGAATGTGATTAGAGGCTCAATGACTTGGCTCGGAGCAAGCTCCAAAGTTGAGAGAGCTTGCGGTTTCTCCAGGACGTTTACAAGTGCTTGCAGAGCACTATGCTGACCCCATAGTTCAATATCTGACTTGAACAGGACCGTAAACAGGGGCTCCACAATTTTTCGAGCAACTGAGCCTTTTGAGATGGCACTACTGTTAGTCAATACACGGAAAAGTTCTGCAATCGTAGCACGCAATGAATGTGGGGCATCAGGAAGTAGCTTAAGACACTTGTCAAATATTTCAGCATTAACCATTTCCCACTTTCGTGTAGTTTGATCTTTTGCCAGTTTGATTAGAGCAGAGATGGTATCTTCAATTAGCAGATGATTTGATCCCGAGACCAGGCTAACAAGCATAGCACCATAATCATGATTTGATATAATCTCTCAAAAGCACAAACACCAGATTCGACAGCACCTTCTATTCCAGATTTAATCAGCAATATCAGGGGTTCCACAAATTGAGAGGTACTCGGTATTCCTTTCTTTCTTGAAGTACCAAAAAGCAGACTACAGAGTTTGGCAGCTTCACTCTTCAATTCCAAAGAAGAAGAAGACGAAGACAATATGTTATAGAGGCTATGAAGAGGATTTCGTTCCAGTTCAGCTAGGATACTAGCTCTTGAGCCACTATCTGAAGTCAACTTAAGCAATGCACTTAAAGCAACCTGCTGTTCACTTTCCACAGCTGAATCTAGCATATCCGCGAAAGGCTGAATCGCTTGTATTAACGATTCGTAGTCTCTGATATGAGCAGCATAAAAAAGCTCATCCAACGCTCTAGCAGCACACACGCTTGAGCCATTGGATCCCAAGCAAAGAACAGCAACGAGATGATTCATGCAACCAATTGCTGCTTCATATTGATGAACTTCAGGATTGCTAAATAATATTCTTAATAATCGAGATATGGTTGTGTCATTCAAGGTTTGAGGATTCAAAGATAGGTATCTGGTCACGGCTTCCAGGATTCCTGCCTCGGCCATGACTAGTTTATTGATATCATTTCCATCTGCAATCCGAATCAAAAGGCAAACAACAAAAGCAGGGGCTCCGGGCCTGCCTGGGATGGGTCTTAACAAATCCACAAGCAAAGGAATAGATGTACGGGCAAGAGAGCCTACTCTTACATCATCAATTTCGAAGATAGTTTCCAAAACTATCTGTTCAGGGTTCCTCACTAAAGAAAATTCCTCAGATATTGCTATCAGATTCTTCAGCTCAGATTCCAAGTGCCCTATAAGGCTCACTAGTCCAACTACTGCACCAGACTTTGCTATAACAAGATTTATTCTCACGTTTCTATGGCAGACAAGACTAGCCATCGCTTGAGCACCAAAGTATCTGTCAGTTATTTCATTTGACCTGAAGAGGCCAGTAAGTGAGTGTGCGCAAAACATTGTCGTAGGGGAGGAGATGATATTGGCTTGCTGGAAAAGTATAGCAGCAAGAACAGCGCTCAACCACATTCCATCTGTTTCCTTCGATTCAGTCTGAAAAGAGGTGTAAATTTTCAGAAGCTAAATTAATTCTTGACTCATAAAATAAAGAATGTCAAGAGCGCTGCTAATTGATGGAATATCCTAGCTCTAGAATGTTTGTTAGTGCAACATAATTTTATTAGAGATGCGATCAGATATTCTTTGGCATCACCAATAGCCCTTGTAATTAGCCCAACAAGCACCTTTTTAACTTATGATTGATTGATTGCAACTGATAGATGGGGATTTCCATATAGGCTGCCCATGGCCTCAAGGAGTCGTTCCTGAACCTGCTTATTGTCTCTAGGTTTTAGAAGCATGATTAAAATGCTTTCAACCTTTGCTGTTTCAAGTGATTCTCCATCTTCAAGCTCCTTGAAGACTGTTAAAGTATAAGCAAGTGCTCCAATTATATCAGCAACTGGAGCAGCTAGCCTAGGTGATTGGGCAAGTTCTCCAAGATGTAGTATTAGTGCCAACATACCTCCACATACATTTACTAAAGCTTTCATGGAATTATTCTTGAGAGTTTGACCCAACTCTCCTTGCACACTTTCTCCAGAAGAAGCAACTATTATTCCAGTAAGTAGTACCACGCCATTGGCGTCAACAATTGCTTCCTTAACTTTTGTTGATTTCAACAAAAGAGCTTGTAATGCTTCAGCAGCACTGGCTCTCACATGCACATCCCTTTCTTTATCTAAGAGCCTGAGCAAAGCTTTGACTGCACCCGAGTCAACAATCTTCAATATGCCATCCGAAAAGGTCAATATAAAGTGTGTAAGAAGAGAAGCAGCATTTGATTGAGCTATGCGGTTGTCAGAACTCAGCAGCCGGATCATTTCATCCACTCCACCAGCATCAAGAGTTGTTAGCCAATACCTATCTTTATCACAAAGATTACGTAATGCACATGCAATAATGCCTGCTGGATCATCTAAAAGATCACCTGATGACACTTCACATATTGCCTCTGCAGCTACCTTCCTAGATTCAACTTCGTCAGATTTCAGCATTGAAAGCAGTGGGGGGACGCATCCACCTAGAAGCACTTTTAGCCTCAAATCTCCATCTTTACATAGGACACACAATAGTGCAGCAACATTTCTTTTTGCCATTGGAGTGCCACTTCTAAGAATTGACACAAGTAATGGCATTGCTCGGCCATGTGAACCAATAAGACCCCGCGCCTTCTTCCTTGATCTAGCTATACCTAGCAAACGAGCTGTGATAAGTTCCTTTTCAGGTGGAGAGGAAGCACTGCAATGAAGTTGCTCAACCAATTGGGTTACTCGTGACAGCGTCTTCTCCGGATCATCCATTTCTCCAGTTCCATTTGATTCCCTAGAGAGATATGCAACTTCGCATTACTCATAGAAAACAAATCTTGTTTAGCTGCAGAGGTTTTAAATATTTATTCTATATCCGAGAACAATAATTAAAATTCCTTTGACAATTCCAAGTAGCAATCAACCCTATCATCATTGGGGAAACCTGAATCTGCCCAATATTTAACCCTAAATTCTCCCACAAAAATCCTATACCGTTCTCCACAAACTTTTGCACGATAGCGTGATAGGAATTTCTCTGAATCCCAGCTTATCAACAACAGCCACACACATGATGTACAAACCTACATTTTCAAATGCCGGTATATTCATACAACAAAAGCAACATAAAAGCAGATAATATTTGGATCTGTAACTGTAATCAGGTGAACATATTTAAATATGGCAGAAGCGTCAAACCAAATCAAACAGCAGAAATCTAATTTGCTGCATTAATCAATCAATCTGAAAGGTTAAAAAAGACGTTGGAGAGAAACCTCGAGCTCATATAGGAGGACGTCCGAGAAAATTCGTCAATGGAGTTAAGAAATGAAGATACGAAGATCGAAGAGAAACTCTTTTACATTCCGTTTTTGTTCCTGGCATAGTCTGTTGGAAATCAATGGACGAAGCAGCCTTCGCAAATTCATTATCAGACATGAAGAGTTTATTACAAAGGTAGCCTGAACTCTAGATTTTTTTTTTGGATAAGTAATGAGGTTTTATTGATGGTATAATATGCACATTTATAAAAGGTCCTTCTCAACTTTCTGTTTTACGAGTGCTGCTATACCGCACGAAAAAAAGGTAAGAAAAACGGACGAAAAACAGGTGGCAGCATACAGTTGGGCTGGATTTTTAACACTTTTTGGCCTGGCCAGTGATAATTTGCCACCTGTTTTTTCGTCCGCTTTTCTTACCAATTTTTCGTCCGGTATATCATTTTGGTAAATTCTCTCTCACTCCCTATCCTAACTTGATTTTTTATAATTATCTAGATTTTTTTTTATAGTAAGATTTTGTATTTCTCGGAAAAATTTAAAGTCTACAACGTATTTTGGGGTCTTCCCCCGCATCGCAATTTCAGCAGGTCTCGATCATTTTCATCTAAGTTCCGTTATAATGTTTTAAGCTGAGGCAACTTCGTTTTTAGTATTTCTGTCCGGGCTTGTTTGTATTGTTTCACCTGTTTGGGCATCTTAAGCTTAGATACGATCTCTGCGTGTGTTTCTTTAAAGAGCTTTTCCAGTTCTGACAGTCTTTCTCTCCGACCTATTGAAGTTGTCATAACTGCAATTGGGCCCTTTTTCGCCTTAATTTTTTTGATCTGGCCTCTCGGGCCTCTTTTTCCTTTATTTTTCGCGATATATTTGCTTGATAGATCTCGTTTGAACCATTGGTCCCGAAGCGGGTGTGCTTTACCGCAGATCGTGCCTCTGTTCTGTCTGTTGGATCATGCTTTGCCACGGGACCCAAATTTGCTCTGCCCATTGGGCCTCTAATTCGCTCATGGGACTAATTCTCACCCGTATCTCCTCTCCTATGGCCCATATCATCGTCTTTTGCATTGAAAATAAAAGAATTCTCTTCTCCTTTCTGTAACTCATCCTCTCCTTTTAGTAAAACGTCGCTCATTCCCAATCGTCCTAGGGATTCAGCCATCGCTCCTTGAATTCATCTCAAAATCCCAGACTTCCTAGCTCGGATTTCTCGGTCAGAATTACCTGATTTACTCCAGCAGGCAAATCCAGATTATTTCAAGACTCTTGAGATGCCATTTTGTTGACCGTCGTCGCCTGATTTGCCTCGGAAGAGTTCCGCAACGGCGTTGGATTCTGCTCTGGCGAATTATCCCCGATGGGTTTCTTGTATTCTGATGGGCTCCTGGCTTCTGGTAACTCTGCTTTCGGATTTTCTAGTATTACCGTTCTGTTTTCGATTATGATTTCAGATTCATTACCAAAGCATTTTGGGTCTTCCTCCATTGACTGTGGATGCTCTGATTGCTCAGGATTACGCTCCTGCACCCTTGTAGCAGTAGGAACAAGTTGCTAAAGCTGTGTTTGTGCTAGGGTCAGCCAATCCGTAGAGAGACTGCGATTCACGGCAGATGGAGATTTGTCTGATTGCCATCCTCTTCTTCGATTATTCTGAATATCCGTGGATTCCTCCTCTATCCGTACTTCGAAAATTTCTTCATTGGTGTCGATCTTAATATTTGTGCGGATGCTGTTATTTGAGGTAGTCAGCAATAGTACTCTCCCAAATTGCATTTTCATTTGGTTTTTGTTTGTTTGTCTATCTTCATAACTGAGCCTAGCTGTGCAGCTATCTCGCTAATGAAGCTCTCATCCCAGCAGTAGAGTAGCGCACCTCAGATTCTTACCCATGCTAGTCTGACTAGCTTCCCATTCATTAACTTCCATTAGCGCAAATTATGAAGGCACAGCAACTTCGTGACCGCCTCGTCGCTGATCAAGCGAGTTTTATCCCCCAGAGTCACGAGCTTGATTAAGATTTTGCCTCCCTTGAGATGGATTGCCTTGCCACCATGGTAAGAATTCTTTGCCAGAATATCCTCCAAAGATTTGATATCTGTATTCTGAGATGTTGATCCTATTAAGCATCTCTCCAGCAAGGCAAAATTCTCTGGTTGTGGTGTGTATTTCAGTAGGAGGCAAGAGTCTTCCTTAGGAGGGATCAACGCAAGGTGATGCGTTTGGATCCGTTCTTGGATGGTATGTAGCTGGGGCGATTCACACTTGCTCTCAAATGGTCCCTTGGCTGTCGTGCTGCACTCGCATAGAGTTTGCAAGTGCCTACTCGTGTCCCATTGAGGCTTCTAATCACCTCCTGCAGATTTGTTGCCTTCTTATAGCGGATGAATCCGAACCTTTTCCCCTGTGTTATCATCCTGGATGGAGAGTACACATCTCTGAGCATCCCATATTTCCCGAAGAAGGACCATAGTTCCTTTACCGTCCAATCAGGAGGAATGTTTGATATGTAAAGGGACTCCGTGTTGGTTCGGAGCCATTCAAAGTCAGCCACACTATATTGACAAGATTCTTGACAAATTTAATAAGGATGATTCTAGCTTGGCTAGAACTCCAATTGATACGAGTCAACATTTGTCAAAGAATAAAAGATAGTGTATTTCTCAAATAGAATATGCTAGAGTGATAGGCAGTCTTATGTACTTAATGAGTTGTACAAGACCAGACATTGCTAATACAATTAGTGTATTGAGCAGATTCACGAGTAGTCCTGGAAGTGATCACTAGAAAGCAATCACTAGAGTACTGATGTATCTAAGATATACTCGTGACTATGGACTACATTATACCAGAGATCCTGTTGTGTTAGAAGGGTATACTGATGCAAGTTGGATATCTGATATACAAGAATCCAAAGCCACTAGTGGATACGGTTTTACAATTGGAGGAGGAGTGATTTCTTGGAAATCTGCTAAACAGAACGTAATAACTAGATCCATGATGGAATCTGAGTCTGTGGCACTGTATAAATGTAGCGAAGTGGCTGAATGGTTATGCAATTTTTTGGAAGATATTCCTGATTTGCCAAAACCGGTATCGGCAATATGTATACATTGCGATCACCAATCTATAATTGGTAGAGTCTACAATGTGCTATATAACGGTAAATCGAGATATATACATCGTCGACATAATTCCGTTAGAAAACTGATCTCAACTGAAGTTATCACCTAGATTTTGTCAAATCAAAGGATAACATAGAGGATCCGCTAACTAAAGGGTTAAATAGAGATCAAGTTGAAAAGACATCGAGAGGAATGGGTTTAAATCCCATGGAACGATAAGGTTGATGCAAAGGAAACCCAACTTAGTTGACTGGAGATCCAAGATCTTGGTTCAACGGGACAACCTACCTGTAGTAACCTCGGTAGTCACTGTAGGGGTAAACTCGAATGTGTTGGAGTAAACTAAACTCGAATATGTCGAAGTAAACTCGAACATGTCGAAGTAAACTAAACTCGAATGTGTTGGAACAAACTCGAATCCCTCGAGATAAACTCAAAAATTCATTCTTGATGTTAAACATTTATATCTGCAGGAAAGGTTAAACAATTTGACTTTTAATGATCCTTATGCATCGAAAATTCATGGGGATTTGTCCGAGCGGAGTAATGCGGGTTACTTTTAATTAAGAGATCACCTATGTAAGAGAGAACATGGGTCGCTTTGAAGGAGAATTGTAGGGGGGAGGGGAGGGCTAATTCTCTAAAAACTCACGTAGAACCAGGAGATGTCCAGGACCAAAATGGACATAAAACATGAGAATCATAGCAGTGTCAGGAAAATATCTGCGTGAATTGTATTACTCGTTTACACAAGCAGCAGAACAGTTCAAGGACATCGCGTCTACTGATTAGCTAGTAAAGTTGATATAACTTCGCAAGAGAAGGTTCAAGGGGTAACGCCTACCTATCCTATGCAGGTATTGACCGCAGAAATCTATTACCAAGCTTTGAGTCTATGATTTTAGGAACAATTTCATTCATGTGGGAAATTGTTGGAAAATATATACATTTCATAAGGATTCCACTAATTAATGGAATAAAGAATTCTATGAAATGATATATTTGGGTGAATGAAAATTAATACCCAAAGAATAAAATACAATATTTGTGATTTTATTCTCAATTAATATATATAACATATATATATGTAATATAATCTCCTTAAAATAGTATAAGGTGAAGGGGTACACATTTTCGAAGAGGTACATATTTTCGAAATGGTACACATTTTCGAAATGATACATTCTCCATCTATAAAAGGAGGATCCTCCCATGCTTGAAAAAAAAAACAAATACTTACACAAAAAATCACATTGAGTCTAGGATTCATATTTTGTGCTTTCTTTGGGCCCTTTCTCTTTTGAGTCCTTGATGATAGAAGGAAGATATTGTTTGAGTGTGCCGGAATAGCGCAGCCGTGCCAGGTCTAGCTATTCGTACTCTATTATATCCTGAGAGACGAACGTCCAAGATCTCAAGGCACCGGGAAGAGGACGAATTTGTCTTAAGGAAACTGTGGTTCACATCACATGCCTGAGAGTAACCCTTATACTTTCCTGCAATCTTAAACTGTTATTTCCTTAATATCTATTTCTTGCAAGTTATTTGGTGCAGATTGACTAACAAAGTTAATCAAGAAGTAGATCGTTGCATGCAAGGAATTTTGGTTCTAAAAACACTATTTCCTCAAACAATCTTAACACAAAAGGAGATTGTCTAACATATGCTTCAAGTAATGCTCAATGATTTTAGGTGCCAGCACTGTATGCATTCCTAGCTATTTGTAGATTCCATACCATATTCCTGTCGTCGTAATGCATCGCAGAAACAAATTATCCTCACCTCCCCGACTTTTTTTTAAAATTAAACCCGTCCTTTGGTTTCGGACGGGGTTACGCGTTAATGTAAAAAATAGCTGCTAACGGGCCGTAATGTTTGTACAAATTAATCCTAGCGTTTGTGAACCGTAAATCGAAATGAAATTTAAGCTTACAAACCACTTGATAGAAACTAGAGTTATAAATATTATGGGTCTTGAGGTCCGCTGTGTGGGAGAGACCAACTGTTGTACCTGCAAGAACATTGGTGAAGAATCATCCCACTCTATGAGTCGTGTCCTCTTTGATGTGATCGGATTTGAGCCTACGGAATCATCCCACTTGTTTGTGTAGCTGCATTTCGAAGCTGCCTGGGTACCGCATATCTTGAACATTGGAGTCGATTTCTGCGTTGCTGCGTGTACTGCATTTGAGTGCGCAGGTTGCTTGATTCCTTTGTTAGATATGTGCAGGAATCTGTATTGAATGCCATGCCATAGATAGGAGAATCACTCTCGTTGGCAATCTATTTTGAAGCAATTGCCCGTCAAAACTGTTGGGCTTATATATTAGTTATATCAATTAATCCGTTTAATTAATTTAACCTAAAGCCCACTACCCACCTAAG
>JAOYMZ010045907.1:0-14622 GCA_025802335.1 Pinguicula primuliflora | reverse complement strand
CCTTCAGGTACCTCAGGATCCTAAAAGCTGCCTCCATATGATTCTTCTGAGGACTATGCATAAATTGGCTCACCACTCTGACTGCATATGCAATATCAGGTCGTGTATGTGCCAAATCTATCAATTTTCCGACCAAGTACTGGTACCTCCCTTTATCAGCTAGTTCAGCTCCTTCTACTATCTTCAGCCCACGGTTAAGCATCATCGGCGTGTCCACTGGTTTGCAGTCTAGTAACCCTGTCTCTGCTGAAAGATCCAGAATATATTTCCTCTGAGATATGTAGATACCCTTCTTAGATCTCAACACCTCTATACCCAAGAAATACTCTAACATCCCCAAGTCTTTCATCTCGTATTCACATAGCAGACTCATCAAGGCAAATATTCTTTCTTAATACCAAAATTACCTTTCTCAAAGGAAAAAATCAAAAGAAATTTCCTCGTTTTCCATTATTTCCACCAAATTAACAATTTCTTGATTGAAAAAAAGAAGAGTGAAACAAGCGCTCAATTAGGAGAAAAAACAAGGTATCCATCAATCCATATACTCCAGGAAGACAAGACACGAGAAAAATCACGTTGGAAAACGAATTTGGGGGCAAAGGCACAGGACACTTGAAATAAAAACAACATCTTGAAAGGATATACCTGTTTTCCGCCACCGCAGGATTTTCTCCGAGTGAGCCCTCAGTCTCCGAGTTCCCAATTTCAAACCCTCCGCTCCTCCTCTGAAGCTGAATGCATGTATCTTCCCGGGAAATCAAAAAGTTAATGAGAATAAAATAATGTAATGAGCTATGAGAATAAAATAATGTAATGAGGTATGAGAATAAAATAAACAAAAAAGTACCACTGTATAGTTGTGCGGTGCTTTTTGCACCGCCCCCCACCCCCCGAATCCAGGTTCGGCAGTCTCCCCAGGATCGCCTAAATGGACTTTTATTTAAGTCAAATGCTGATCTCATATTCTACCCCGTTTCAGTAATCCTTAGTATTGATAATCGAGAACTGTTATTCCATTTTTCCGAAATTATCGGGAATTCGTGAAAATTGGACGATTTCGATACCGAAAATTTGGCTCCCGTCGGGTATCGGGACGGTTCCGGGTACCATATACCTTTATCGGGATATACCCGATAAGGGTTTAATTTAAAATAAAAAATAAAAGAAATTAGAAGGAAAAATTCGGGATTCAGTCCCTTATCAGGATGGTTACGGTCCCTTATCGAGTATTTTCCCAATAAGAGACCATTCCCGTCCCGAACCAATACTCGCACACTCAATTTTTTCGGGAATGCGGGTATTCGGGATGGTTCCGGTACTGAATTTTTGGTATCGAACCTTAATGGGACAGTAATGAGTATTGCCAATACCCGTACCGTTTTTCCGTTTATCCACCCCTACCAATATGGGTCTCGCTGCCTAATCTTCCTGCGCATTTATATAGAAAGGATGCGATATACTCTATTGCAAGTGCCGTTGGAACTCCATTGCGAATTGATGTTGCCACTGAAGTTCTTATTAGGCCTAGTCTTGCTCGAGTTTGTGTGGAACTCAATCTGTTGTCCATCCCTCCTTCCAGAGTTTATGTTGAATCAAAAGGTTTTGAGGACTTCTGGCAACCCCTACATATTGAACGTTGCCCATCATATTGCACCCACTGTATGCGCTAGGGTCATACTCTGGCTGACTGCAAAATACTCCACCTAGATAAAGCTCCTATACCTACCACACAACAAAAGGTTTCGGGCAAAGAAGTTGCTCCCACAGATCTCACAAATGCTACTAGAGAAGCTTTAGCTACTCAAGTAACCCGTGTCAAAGAAAAGAAACTCCTGGCTCCAAGACATTCCATCATTGATTACGGAGGACATGAATACCTCTCTTTGTGCATGGCCGAATGAGGATGAAATCAGGACCACAGTGTTTGATCTGAGCAAGGAAAGTGCTCCGGGTATTGATGGCTTCACAGGTGTTTTCTTCCAATCTTGCTGGGACACAATCAGCAAAGAGGTGGTGGAGGCAGTCCTTTCATTCTTTGCAGGGAGTGAGCTAGGTGGCTCTAACATAAGCACCTTGATAGCACTGATCCCAAAATCATCTCCTCCAGTGCATTGCTCAGATTTTCGTCCAATCAGCCTATGTAACTTTGTTGGAAAGATATTTTCAAAGATCTTGGCTACCAGACTCAGCAAAATCCTCCCTCACATCAATTTGCCGCAGCAAAGTGGATTTATCACAGGACGAAGTATTTCTGATAATATTTTACTGGGACAGAAGTACTTAGTAGAAACTTGCAAAAACTGATGACGTCCTGTACCTCCTTTGCCTGTGGTGTTCCGGCAGGCCACCCAATCATCTATCACCAGGCATATGCGGACGATATTTTAATATTCGGTCGTGGCACCAAGTTTGCTCTAGATGCTATCCTCAGAGTCCTTAAAAATATGAAAGCATATCTGGTCAGCTAGTTAATGTTAGTGATAGGATCCCAGCAGCACCGTAAGATCCTATATTGTATAAGAGAAGGTTGGAGGAAGTTGGGAACAAAGAATTCCTTCTAGAAGTATGACAGTTACAAAGAATTAGAAGTGTAAAACCTTTAGAACTCTTCATTATAAATACTTGTAATTTAGCACTACAGACTCACTTTTAATGAATGAATGGAATACCGTAGTTTTACATAGTGTTACAATTAGTTTTCTCAGTCTGTTCGTAGGATTATCTCCTCTTCTCAAATGAGGCTACATCTTCATCAGGCCTGCGATCTCCGGTCATTATCTTGTGTTCCAGACTGGCAACCCGACTCGATCCCCAGGATTGCAACAAATTGGTATCAGAGCACGGCTCGCCTCGTTTGGAATTATGTTGCCGGAAGATTCAAGGGGCAGTAGCGATCAACAATTGTACATAGGGGATGGACAAGGAACGCATACCGCATCCTGTCGCATCAATTGCCATGGGCGGGGCAATCCTGTCTATCTTCCAAGACCACCGGATAATTTGGGTTTTTCAGGTGGAAAATTTTTTCCCAGTGGGCCTTCCAATAATCAGGGGCATCCGCCGCCCCAGCGGGGAACATACCCACAACTGCCTGTTTCTATTTACCCACCCACGGTTCTTTATCATCCACCAGAAGGAAGTCACCCCCAACAAGGCCCGTTGCCGGATCCATAGGTCCTGTTCAATAGTCAATCGGGTTTTGCTGGGTACTGCTCTGGATTTTTCCCGGATGAATGGGCAGGGGATCCTTATCATTGGGATGGGGGGTTTATCCACAGGCTGTGCTAGTGGGAATTTCCCAAGTTTACAACCGGCGATCATGTCCACAACTCCTCAAGCCCAATTGTCCGAGCAAATTATTTAGTCTGGGATCACAGCAAATTGTCGATACGGCGAAATCAGGGTCCTTATGGAACTCCATTTTAGGCCATCTATGCAGCTGAAGATCTTGTCAAATAAAAGAAAAAGCAAGCCATCGTTGGTATGATAACGTGGGAGGAAATTGTTTTGGTTGCAAGTGTTGGAAACCAAACCAAAATATCCGCCATTTCTTTAAAGATTATTTTTCACAGGTTAGGTTTCAAGCCTAAACGATCAAGGGAAGTGATCATGTTTATACCAGAAGAACCGACACGATTTGGAATTGGTTGCTTGCGAAGCCATTTATTAACTGGAAGTGGCTATGAGTACCAGAGTAAGCTCACGGGAGGTTTAGTGCCGAGAGAATATATACCTAGTGTGTTGAAAGGATTGGAAGAAAGCATGAGCACTGGAGTGCTGACTGGATTCCTCGTGGTTGATGTTTGTGCAATTCTGGTAGACGGTTCTTACCATGATGTGGATTCAAGCATTTTCGCTGTGCAAGTCCTCTCGTATCTGCACTTTCAATGTAAGGAACCCATCGTTCATAAAGATATCAAGCCAAGGAATATTTTGCTGGGTTCAGATATCTCAGATTCTGGCATTGCCAAAATCTTGGATGAGTCTGTTGCTTCAGGACCATCAAGCATAGTCAAGGCACTCTCGGATACATAGCTCCAGAAATTGCATTTTGCCACAGAAGCAGTACTGCGTCTGATGTGTACGCTTATGGGTTTATTTTGATGGAACTGATTACTGGTGAAAAACCATTTGATCCATCATTTGATGCTATGACTGATGAGGAGTTGTTTGTGATTAATGATGATGATAGAATGGGTAATGGAGTTGAACATGACGAGTTAGATGTTGTACTTACTGCAAGGAGAGAATGCAATTAGACTCTGCACTTCATGCGAGGGATGGATTGAGCGAGGAGGAACACAGTGAGGTGCAGGATTACTCTTAAAACTTTGACTCTGGTTCATTTGCAAACTCTGAAACAAATGGTGCTGCCAGAGAAAAGAAGAGTTAGTTTGGATGGAATAAAAAGAATGCCACAGTCTGGGAGAGGATGCTGAGGATTCAAAAATTGTGAAGTTCTCAAAGTTGACACCTGACGATAGCAAGTAGAAGTCCGGTGCCAGCAGCAAATCATCATCTGAGTTGGCTAGGGATATTGCAAACTGTCTACAAGTCAAACTGTTATGGGTCTTTTTGAGAAATCAATTGCAGGATTTACTATCAGTCTTGGGGGCTGCTCATGATGCTACTTCCCATGTCATAAAATTTTTGCTACGCTTGAGGTCAAGCGTAATTTCCAAAGAGAGGGTAATGATAGAATCCCATCACCACCGTAAGATCCTATCTTGTACATGAGAAGGTTGGAGGAAGTTGGGAACAAAGAAGTCCTTTAAGAAGTATGACAGTTACAAAGAATTAGAAGTGTAAAACCTTTAGAGCTCTTCATTATAAATACTTGTAATTCAGCACTACAGATTCACTTTTGATGAATGAATGGAATACCGTAGTTTTACATAGTGTTACAATTAGTTTTCTCCAGTCTTGTAGGGGGTTATCTCCTCTTCTCAAACGAGGCAACATCTTCATCTAGCCTGCGATCTCCAACCATTCTCCTATGTTCCAGACCGGTGACTCAACTCGATCCCCAGGATTACAATAGTTAAAGAGCAGTTTCGTGACTCATCCAAGGTTTCAAGCTCCAGAATTAATCTTATTCAGCAATGGACGGGCTTCGCACATAGCTCTCTTCAAGTTACCTACTTAGGAGCTCCTCTATATTCTGGCAGAAAATCTCCGAGCCTCTTCAATAGCCTGCTGGCAAAACTCCAAATCAGGCTAGATGTTTGGACAACCTCTTCATTATCCAGTGCAGGAAGGTTGATCCTTATGAAGCATGTCCTTAACAGTGTACCCATATACCTGGTTATGGTTCTACAACCTCCATTGGGAATTGTGCGCAAAATAGAAAGACTGATGTCAAACTTTTTTGGGGGATGGTCAGATAATAAGAAGAAAGCACATTGACGTTCCTGGGCCAATATCTGCCTTCCTCACATTGAGGGTGGTTTAGGATGCAGGAGACTTCAAGAGGTTATCTTTGCATTTAGTACGAGACTATGGTGGCAATTCAGACCGGGGGAGGGACTTTGGGCTGAACTCATGTACAAGAAATATTACTCACTTCATGACCCTATGAATGTATTGGCCAAGGCTTCAAAATCTCACAGCTGGAAGAGAATTTTATCTGCACGAGCTGTTATGATGCAGCACACATTCTGGTTTATAGGGGCAGGACATTGTAACTTTTCTCAAAATGATTGGCATGGTCTGGCTCATCTCAAGGAGGCTCTGCATCCATTCATGACTCACATGCCAATCAATGAATTCTGGACGAATGCACATTGGAATGTACCTATGTTATTGAGTTTCATACCTGCTAATATTGTGACTGACATTCTGCGA
Organism: Pinguicula primuliflora; assembly: GCA_025802335.1. Lineage (NCBI taxonomy): Eukaryota > Viridiplantae > Streptophyta > Magnoliopsida > Lamiales > Lentibulariaceae > Pinguicula > Pinguicula primuliflora. Next base: position 8,775 of record JAOYMZ010045907.1, on the reverse strand, counting down.
ATTCCTTTTGATGCAACAGGAGCGGACTAGATGGTTTGGAAGCCTACTTCGGATGGTTGCTTCTCAATTAAATCCGTATGGCACATTATACTCCAGCATCTAGGTAACATCCTTAACTTCAAATGGATTTGGGGCTTATGTGTTCCTCCAAAGATCAGTATCTTTATGTGGAAAGTTTTACACCGAATACTCCCGGTTGATACTAATATTCGGGAAAGAGGGATACTCCTTGCCTCAAAATGCTCATGCTGCTCATCTTCTTGAAATGTTGAAACTGCTGATTATCTTCTGTCCTCAGGTGAGCTAGCAACACGAGTCTGGGAGTATTTTGACAACATTTTGTCACCCTCCTACACTTGTTTGGCTGGCGCTGGTGGGAAAACCATCATATTCATCCGGAAGGCCATCCCCATGATAATATGTTGGGAGATCTGGAAACTCTGATGAAGCATTCGATTTGGAACTTCTTCTCTGCACATTGAATCTGTTATTCATTCCTCTTTGAGTTTGCTACAAGATATGATCAAAGCAGGTACTTTCTATTTGCCCTATGGCCACAAGAGCAGCAGATCCTACAAAGCCTGAATATATTTCTTTTACGTGCCCCTACACCTCAGTGCCAGTATTTATTCTGGGAGCTCCCCAACGAGCTGAACATTAAACTGAATGTTGATGGTAGCACTTCCTTGGCCTCTGCTGGTATTGGGGGAGTTTACAGATCTGCTCAGGGGACTTACATATCCTATTTTTACTCAGGCACGGAATGCATATCCTCTATTGAGGCCGAGGCTGCAGCCCTATTACTCGGGCTAGAAGTTGCCTTGGAACAGAACTATCTTCGCTTAGAAGTTCATACTGATTCCATGATTTTAGTGAATGACATTTTGCAGGTAGCAACAGCCTCCTGGAGGATTCGCCAAACCATCAGGAAAATACTGCAGCTTCAGGGCCTTTTCCAACATTGCAAGATCCAACATTTCTATAGAGAAGTTAATCAGGTTGCGGATACTTTAGCAAAGAAAGGGTGTCAACAGCCGGATGAGAGCATAAACTTCACTGATCAGCCACCAGAAGACATCCTACCTCTTCTACACCATGACTCTAAACGATATATCATCAGGAGACAAAGGAGACATGTTGTTTAGCAGTTTTATAGCTTTTCTGCTCGTTCAAAATTCTATAGCCGTACTGTAAAGGGTGGTATGTGACGTCATACTCTTTCTTCTCTTAGGATTTCCCCTGCCAGGGATTTGCCGAAAAAAGGTTTTAAGGAGGTGGACACATATCATCCTAAGTCATTTCGATGGAAGGGTCAAGAGGACCATGTAGGTGCTTGGCACCAGATTTTATTTTATCAATAAAATCCTAGTCTTTAGACAAAAAAAAAAGAATGAGAGAGAAGGCGAGGTAGTGAAATGTGAGTAAAGAGAGTTTATAATTATCCAAAAAGAAAAGAGAATAGAAGAGAAAGATTATAAAATAAAAAATAAAAAATAAAAAATAAAAAAAATAAAAAAATAAAAATAAGAGAAAGATTATATTACATTTATTAGGTGCAACTTTATAATAATTGTCCATTTTAGCTCTTGTTGCGACTTTTCTTATCTTCGTCTTCAATCTGTCTAACGTGGATTTCAGGTGTGTGCACTGGAACTCGGGTGCATGAGCACCTTTCGCCCATGTGACAGGAGCAAGTGGACCAGTGTTAATACATTGAGCAATGTTGTGTTGGGAGAATGCTTTGGAAATAAGGCACTATTCATCACTTATCCCACATTGGTTTGGGAAGGTATGTTGAAAGAGGTTAAATACATTTACTCCTTATTGGGTTATGTAGTATTGTGAGGAGATGGAGCTCAACCCACGTTTGCCGCCGCCGCCCGCCTAGCCCGGCCTGGCCCGGTCGCACGTGTGTGAGTGCCTGCGAGCCTGGGTCTGGCTGCTACTCCTCCTGGGCCCATTTATCTTGTTGGGTCATGGAAAAATTATTTTCTGCGGAAATAATTTTTGGACCACCTCTTTAACTTGAAGGAGAAGAAATATGTCGTGGGCCAAAATGCGTTATGCATTTTCGTAAAGTGGGGAACCCACCAGATCGTGTTTGAGTGGGATACAAACTCTTGCAGTTCCTATTTATAAATATGGTTCTGTTTGGGGATTTTATACGATGCGAGTTTTTGTGCCTACGCGATATAGCTTCTTCTCTCTACGGGTTCCAACTCTGAGCAAAGGGTCACAGTGTCTTCTCCAACTTCTGGCCACGAGTGCACGTATTTGGAAGTGGCTGTGTGAACCTTTGGGAGAGATTACGTTTGATGATCTGCACTACAGTTGTGCCGAAATCACTTTTAAAGCAGTGTCCGCGTCCACGACACAGCCTGGAACAGAAATTCGATGAGTCCTCGTTCTTCGATATTTGCAGTATATTACCAACAATTTGAAAGCGATTTTCTGATATATTGCAAATTATCATGGCTTCTATTTCTCGTGTGATTTCGGATTTGTCGAAATTAGAACCTTTGGACGGTAGTAATTTTAAGCGTTGGTCGCAAAAGCTGTTGATATTTTTTGAAACCCTAGATCTCGATTACGTGTTAACTGCTCCTGAACCACACACAATAATGGGTCCTCTAATCGAGATCGAGAATGCTCAACATGCCGCAACTGTTAAGAAATTTAAAAAAAATAACAAGACTGTTCGTGGACATCTCCTCAACTATATGGTTAACAATTTGTTCGATTTGTTTGTTATCCACTAATCTGCAAAATTTATTTGGGATGCCCTGGAGAAGAAGTACGGTGCTAATGATGCTGGAAAGAAAAAATATGCCGTTGGGAAATGGCTTGCCAACAGAATGAAGTAAGGCAAACCAATTATGGATCAAGTCCATATTTACGAAAATCTGTGCGCTGACGTCCTAAATGAAGGAATGAAAATATGTGAGGTCTTTCAGGCCAATATTCTACTTGAACGGTTTTTGCCGTCCTGGACTGATTATAGGAGTCACCTGAAGCACAAAAAGGGAGATCTGACTCTACACGAATTAATTGGCCATATGAGGACTGAAGAGGCAAATCGCCTAAAGGATAAGAACGATTCTGTTTTCCCTGATTATTCTAATGCTCATCTTATTGAAACAGATCGCCCCTATCCTAAGTTCCAAGGTGGAGGAAACAACAGAAACAAACAACAAAAAAGGATGACCAAGGGCCGAAAACCTGAAGGAAGAAAGCTGATATGTTTTGTCTGCAATGCACCAGGTCATCGTTCGTTTGAGTGCCCAAAGCGCAAACCTCCATTTAAGCAGAGAAATCGTCTTGGTGCACCCCGAGCCAATCTAGTGGAAGATGATGATGAGGATGATGATGACGTGATTCTGCCATGATTACTGAAGTTAATATGATCGAAAACAAGGTTGATTGGATTGTGGACACTGGAGCAAACAGACACTTCTGTATGAATAGAGACTTGTTCCAAGAGTTTCAGGACATCACTTCAAGGCAACAATGCTACATGGAAAACTCAAGTACTGTTGGCGTTCTTGGCAATGAGAAGGTGATCTTAAAGTTGACATCAGGGAAGACTCGAGCTCTGAATGATGTCTTGTATGTTCCATCCCTACGTCGAAACATAATCTCCGGTGGACTTCTCAACAAGGCTGGAATCAAGCAAGTGATTGAAGCTAATAAACTAGTGTTGACTCGAAATGGAAAATTTGTTGGGAAGAGTTATATGAGTCAAGGACTCTTTGTCTTAAATGTACTCTCTGATGAACCTAATGAAACCTCCACTTCTGCTTATATGATCGAGATTGTTGACATTTGGCATGGTAGACTTGAACATGTGAATGTGGCATCCATGGTGAGACTCGGGGATAAGTCCCTAATACCTGCAGTTGACAAAACTGAGTTCTCGAAATATGCCATCTGTGTTGAAGCAAAGCACCACAAGAAACCCTTCAAGATAGTCACTAATAGACAAACCAAACTTCTCGGTCTCATACATTTTGATCTGGCAGATTTCATGAATACAAGGAGCAAAAACGGTCATCATTATTATGCGGCCTTTATTGATGATTTTTCGAGATATTATAGAGTATATCTATTGAAGGCAAAAGATGAGGCTGGGGATGCATTTACAAGATACAAGGTTGAAGTGGAAAATCAGTTGGATAGGAAGATAAAAAGATTGAGATCTGATAGAGAGGTGAATATGGTTCCATTCAACTGAAAGAATTCTATGAAAAGAATGGGATCGTACATAAGGTAAGTGCTCCTCGCACTCCTCAGCAAAATGGTGTAGTTGAGAGGAAGAACAGGACACTAAAGGACATGATGAATGCAATGCTTTTGAGTTCTGGATTATCTGATGATATGTGGGGGGAGGCGGTTCTGACGGCATGTCATATACTAAATTGTGTGCCTCACAAGAAATTGGACAAAACTCCATATGAGCTGTGGAAGGGATGTGCATCGAATCTGAGTTATCTTCGAGTATGGGATTGTCTGGCAAAAGAGGGTATTCCTGATATGAAGAAAACTACCATTGACCCGAAAACATTTGATTGCGCATTTATTGGTTATGCTGGGAATAGTGTTGCGTATAAGTTCATGACGTTAAGTGATCGAACTATTTTAGAATCACGAGACGCTGAATTTTTCGAGAACATCTTCTCGTTAAAGAAATATGATCTGAAATTCTGCATCAGCCTGCGGCTGTGAGTGCCGCTAAAGATCCAAGCTCGTTGACAATAGCATTGAGACCTTCGCCACCCGCCGACGAAATTAGGAGAAGTAAGAGGCAAAGGGCAGAAATTACATTTGGACATGATTTTATCACATCTTACCTGATTGAAGTGGAGTCATCTAACTCATTGAATATAGAGCAGCTATGTGCCTTCATGATAGGTGATTATCCTCAGACTTATGGTGAAGCTGTTCAATCAGTGGATGCTAGCTTCTGAAAAGAAGCGATTAAAAGTGAGCTTGACTCGTTGATTGAAAATGAAACGTGGAAGCTAGCTTATATGCCCAAGGGATGCAAGCCTATCACCAGTAAGTGGATTTTCAAGAAGAAGATGAGATCAGATGGGTCTATTGAACGATTTAAAGCTAGACTCGTGACTAGGGGATTTACACAGAAGAAGGAGATTGACTTCTTTGACACTATCTCACCTATGACTAGTTGATTGCGCTAACTTCTCTGCACAATCTATTTATGCGTCAGATGGATGTCAAAATGGTATTTCTTAATGGAGATTTGGATAAGGAGATATACATGACTCAACCAGAAGGATGTGTGGTTTCAGGACAGGAAGACAAGGTGTGTCGATTATTGAAGTTGCTTTATGGACTAAAACAAGCATTCCTGCAGTGGTACGAAAAGTTCAACTCCACCATGGTCAATGATGGATATGTAGTGAATGCTTCAAATTCATGTGTCTACTCAAAAATTGTTGGATCAGACTACGTGGTCATATGTCCGTATGTGGATGACATGCTGTTATATAGCAGGAGTATGGATGCGATAGATGCTGCTAAGAAATTTCTATCATCCAAATTTGAAATGAAGGATCTTGGAGAGGCAGATGTGATATTAGGGATAAGGATTAGAAGAACTCCTAATGAGATCACCCTTTGTCAGTCTCATTACCTGTAGAAGGTGCTCAGGAGGTTTGATCATTATGATGTTGAGCCTGCTCGATCCCCGTATGATCCATCTGTCCACTTGACAAAGAATTTGGACATTGCAGTAGCCCAGGAAGAGTATGCCAGCATGATTGGGAGTGTTATGTTTCTCATGAACTATACTCGTCTTGATATTACCTATGCAGTGAGCCGATTGAGCAAATACACATAGAATCCTAGTGATGAACACTGGACAGCTCTTCGTCGCCTACTCAGATATTTGAGAGGCACCATGAACTGGTGCATGCACTATAGTTGATTTCCTGCAGTGCTGGAAAGATATTGTGACGCAAATTGGATTGCTGACAATAATGAAGTGATCTCCACCAGTGGGTATGTGTTCACCCTTAGTGGAGGTGTTATATCCTGAAAGTCTGCAAAGCAAACCGTATTGCTTGTTCTAGCATGAAATCAGAACTGATTACGCTTGAATTAGCTGAACAAGAGGCAGAGTGATTAAGGACTCTACTGGCTGACCTGCCCATGTGTGTGGGGGGGAAGATCTCTCCCGTGTCTATTCATTGTGATTCACAGGCAGTCATCGAATTGCTAAGAACAGTGTCTACAATGAAAAGAATAGACACATTCGGATTCAAAATGGAGTGATTAAACAACTTTATAAGAATGAAGTGATTGCACTGGACTTTGTGAGATCCAAGAAGAACCTGGAAGATCCATTCACAAAGAGACTGCCAAGAGTATTATTTCTTGATTCAGCTGAAGGAATAGGATTAAAGCTAGCGGGCTAAGGAACATTTATTTTATTTTATTTTGTTCTTCGAGTTTTCCTATTTTCTGTTGTAGATAATTTATGCATTATGATTGATTCCTTATTGGTTTCCATGCGTGGATTTGCATTGCGATGTATTGATGTTGGAATCTAATGCATTTATCGTTATTGGCTGTTCTTGACAGATTTATAGCCCATTCGTAGGTGGTTCAAAGGAGATGGACTTGATGGATTTGTCAGTGATGATAGACAGTCATCCTATTAAGAGCTCGTCATGGTCTGCGGAGTGACGCCGACGATGGCTATTTTTGTTCTCCTGATATGTGGGGTAAAGAGAATTACTGCAGATGGCTCTCCCCATGCGTGGGGGTAGAGAAACATGAGTTATCCTGCAATTCTTCCCACATTAGGGGTAGAGAACGAATGCAGACGACTCTCCCCATGCATGGGGGTAGTGAGTCGTGAGGTTTATTTCGGTTCTGACAATGACTACGATGCTAAGGATTGTTGCAGATAACTCTCTCCATGTGTGGAGTTAGAGAGCCATGGGTTACTTTGTAATCCTTCTCATTTGTGGCAGTATAATACTGATTCAGAAGACTCTCCCCACTTGTGGGGGTAGAGAGCCATAGTGATGACTTTGTGATCCTCCCCATGCGTGGAGGTAGAGGATCGTTGCAGACTACTCTCCTCATGTGTGGGGGTAGAGAGTAGTGATCATGATTTGTGATCCTCCTCATGCGTGAGGGTAGAGGATCACTGTAGACTGCTCTCCTTATGCGTGGGGTAGAGAGTAGTGAACTTGGTTTGTGATTCTCCCCACATGTTGGGGGTAGAGAATCATTGAAGACTGCTCTCCTCATATGTGGGGGTAGAGAGCAATAACTCTTGATTGCGGTTCTCCTCATGGATGAGGGTAGAGAACCGTTGCAGACGACTCTCCTCATTCGTGAGGGTTGAGAGTCGTAGTAAGTGACTAAGGATGAGTTGTGGGCTCTTAATGACTCCCTCCCAAGTGTGGGGGCGAGTGAGTCACCTAAGTGGATGTGAAGGTTGGTCACCTTCTATGAAAGAGTTAATCTATCTTTATAGAGCATCCATGAGACGAAGGTATGCGTATGGGTCAGAAATAAATGTGCAATAAGTATCGCAGAGTATGTACACCTGAAAGGGCTATGTACGTGACATAAGATTAGTGACCCGAACCCAAATAAGTTCAAGACATAGTTCACTCATGAGTTTAAACCATAGTTCACTCACTAGGTCAGTGTTGTGATCTTATCTCACAACATGTCAATTCAAAACGAAAAATATTGGCATTTAAGTACAGTGTTCTTCCTTTGCTCGAAGAAAGACTTTCCAAGTTATTTGTGGGGGGCAAATTTTTTGTTCTGCCACAAAAATTGCCCCGATTTTTGAAAATGCCACATACCGATCTTCCAAAGACCGGTAGAGCCGCTCGGTCTTTCAAAGTTTGGGATTTTTAAATCTCGATCTTCCAAAATCCGGCCGTAATTAAAATTCTTAATCACAATTAAGAAATCCCAGTCTTTTGAAAGACCAGGATTGGGCAAGAACAAGTCTCGAAATATCAAGGACGAGACCGGTGTTGGTGAGAAGAGTATGCATCAATCGATGCCTCGAAATATCTTACAGAGCGTACCATTAGGGAGCAAGATTTCCCCCCGAATGATCGGTGCAACGGTTAGGCATCCTGAGACGACAGAGTGGTCTTTCAGGTCGTTGCAGGTTTGAATCCTGATCGAAAGGGTCAATGGTATTCATGACCAGGCATGGCGGGGTGAGTTCGAATCGGGGTTATGCTGGTAGGATTAGTTGTGAACAAGTCGACGAAAACTTGAATCTACAGGCTTGCTGAGGTACCAGAAGATGGTAGCAGGCCAATTAGCAGCAGGAACCTATAATCTTGTCTCAAGTAGCGCGTGAACCGATACCTTCCAATTGATTTCTATTCCTTTCAGAAGGCTTTGAATGCTTTGATTTTGTTCTCTGGCAGCGAATTTGGCAAAACAAAATCTTCTTCTCCATCTATCCTTTCTCTTCGGTATGTAAACATCCAGTATCTTCCCATGTGAACTGAATAGGTTGTAAAAGTCATCTTCTTCCCAGTTGTCCGAGATTTCTGTGATAAAGAAGTCGGTTGTGATTCTGTCAACCCACAAAATTCTATAATTTTTACCCATTTTCTTTGGCAGAGATCTCCATTGTTCTATCACTTGTCCCATATTAGTTTGGAAAGGTATGTTGAAAGAGGTTAAATACATTTGCCCCTTATTGGGTTATGTAGTGTTGTGAGGAGATGGGGCTCAGCCCATGCGTGCCGCTGCCGCCGCCCG
>JAOYMZ010045896.1:0-14623 GCA_025802335.1 Pinguicula primuliflora | reverse complement strand
AAAGGAGGGGGCAAAATTTTTGTTGTTACTCCAGCAACAGACGATAATTCCATTTGGACGAATAACACAAAGATCAGCCATTTTTTTCCAGCAGGACAATGACACAATCTCACAGCCCAAGGAACAGTAGACAATGTGAAACAAATAAAACTTATCCATACATCAAAAAATAGATGTCAACCTAGCTAGGATTTGAGCTTAGGCTGTGTGAGCATCTTTTCACCGTTAAACTTTATTTCTTACAAAATGTAACCTGTTCCTTGATTTTCAAATATGTCATACGACCCTGACCAGGCGTTTGATTTCACTCTATGCATTTCCAGTTATGAATAATCCTGCATAGATGGAGCTCGGCCTTCTATCCAATGAATATCTAACCATCTCATGAATCTACAACCTGATTAATTTATAGTAGTGGCTTTAGCCACGGGTCATATACTAGTCTATTATTAAACGCGGGATGTGAAACGACTGCACAACTCATCTTTTGTACATGAAACGACGACCCCATTTCCAAAATTACCCTCACCTTTTCCCCCCTCCCAGGGGTACTTTTGTCCAGTACAAAGGGAAACCTGTCCAACCATGGTACAACTCCTTCGTTTCCTGTCCTCAACCATGGCTCAGCTCCTGGTGTAGAAGCTTCTAGGTTATAACTTGCTGCTCTCTCTAGATGAAGATATTTTCTTACCCGCGACTCCCGCCGTCCCCACTCTTCTGTTGTCTGATACTCAACATATCATGTCAAAAGTTCATCATATATAATGATGTCATTATGCAACAAAAATATGTAATGACATGGGACAAAAGAGTGTCACAACTATGATTCAGCAGTCAGAGTCAATATCTGAGGGAGAGAGGGATGAAACATATCAGTAACCACATTCATCACTCCTGGGTGCGGCATCTCCATCTGAGGATGGAGACAGCCCATACCCAAAGCTATCATCAGGCCTTGCATAATGAGGTGGAGGTGTTGGAGGGGATGGAGGTGGTGACCGTTGTAGAATGAAGTTCATTTACCTCCAGTTCTTCTTCCCATGCCCGCTGATCAACTGCGATCACAAGAGAATTAGGTTCAGGTACCTCATCTTCATCCCCTTCTTCCTCCCTTTCCCCCTTCTTCCTCCTCTTCTTCATCCTCATCATCAGCATAAACATCAATGGGATCTACATCCTCTTTCTTCTCCCCTCATCTTCCTTCTCTTCTTGCTCCTCTTTCTCATCCTTCTCATCCTCATCATCTTTAGGTTTTATCATCTCAGCATCCTCAGGTTCCTCATAAGAATCACCAACATTACTTTATTCGTAATCAATTTCAAAGGCCTAAAACAAAGACCAACAGAATGTGACTATAAATATGTACGATCTTTCTCGCACATAAATGCAATGTTAACCAACACATTGTGGATCATATAAATAACAATTTCACCGCTTGTTTGTCTATAAGAATAGTTTCCTACCTATTTAATAGATTAAAGATTTACCTGAGGTTCGTCCTTATCCACTGATGATGCAAGGAGGTTATTTACGTACGGTTCGTCATCTATATCGGATGAAGAAGAATTTTGGTGCGAGCCACACATGTTGATTGTGTGTTTTGTGAAGTTTTGCAGCAAATGACGCTTATGAAGATGAAGACACACAGGGAAGGGAGTAATGGAATTTAAAAAATACGTATGGTTACGCTTGTATCGACAGACAATAGCAAAGGGCACATATAAAGATGAAAAGACACATATAGGGTTTGGGAGGAGACCCGGAGGGCGGAAAGACACTGAGAGTAATTCTATTTGAAAAGTCTCTATTACTGTAATCCCGAAACTCTTATACTTTTAAAGAACGTATGGTCAGGCGATACAGCGCATCGCTTCCCATACATACCGCAGCGCACCATCCCGAAACTCGTATACGTATAATGCATGTATGGTTGGGCGATACACATCGCAGGTGCACCATCTCATGTGTGGTGCACACATACCCCAATATTGATGTGTGTGGGACTCACCTGTTAGTTTGTAAGAGAGTAGTGTGGCGCATCGCTTTTGAAAAGTTGTGCACAATATCAGTTTTGGGTCGAGCTTAACTTTATTGCTCTTTTGAGTTTATACGTAATGACAGAGCCTCCACCGCGGTTATAGAAACGAATGCACTATCCGAGGTGGGTGTGAGAGAGTATTGTGCGCTAGACACACACCCTTTGCACGAACTGAATTGAATGTCTTGTACAAAAAATAAAAATCGATATAAAATACTCATATCAATCCTTTGATCAATTATATAAAATAAAGTCAACAAGTTACAAATATCGTAGTCGAAGAAGCTAAAAATGGAGATTCATGCTCATATCATTTTTCTTACAATGTTAGGTTTCCCAATTTAGATTTGAACCAAGAACATGAAGATTCATGCTCATGTACTTTTCCTTTCAATGTCGGACCACGTTGATGAAGCAAAACAAATATTGAGGTCAATCCAGATATTCAGGATGAGGTTATCGCAAACTTGGTAGAATTGCTTGATGACGGAACTACATTTTTCGGATGATTCGATTGAAGAAAGAATGACTCATTAAATGGAGGTTTGATAATAATCAGAAGTTGCCCAAGGTTGCAAGAGAAGGGGGAAGCTTCGATGGACGAGAAAGCGATGAAGTAACCTTTACTAACCCATGATAGAGATTGCTATAAGAGTTCTAGCGAAAAAAATACAGAGAGAGCAAAGTCAATTACGAGCAGTCCACTTTATTCCGGAAGACACACCAACACTACTTCACTTGTAAAAGTGTGGGGGCGAGGGGAGGGGGTAATTGGTAGAAGGCTGTTGGTTTGTCTTTCGGGATAAAGATGCACATAATAATATGGTGTGTCTTATCTGGCAAGAACAGAATCAAAGAAGGAAGCGATGTTGGCAACCATGTTATAAATGAGGAGTAGGTTTGTTGTTGTTTTTGTATCTATTTATAAAACAAAAATTATCATAACTGCATCGTTCTAGCTGTTCAACATCACAATATAATATAAAAAGACGCAACACGCACAGATTATGAAATAACTACATGCGCAGTCTATGAAAAGATACACTATTTAATGTAGACATATCTCATTAGGAAAATACATGGTTTAGGGCCTGGCTAAGATATTCGGGTTCAACACGTATTGTCGCACAATGAAAATCCCTATAGTTTAGGGCTCGACTGAGATATCCGGGTTTACCACGTATAGTCGCGCTCTTTCCGTCAGCCGTAAATAGAACAATGGATGATGTGCTCAATACAGCGTAGTTGGAGCACGAATGAATCTTCTGTGTTAACCACGAAGCATTTATGGTTGTGTCGACTTAAGTGTCCGTCCCGACTTGATTATTCGGATATTTAATTATTACTAAAATATATGACAAAACTCTAATTATTCTACTTGATACGCTAAGTGAGTATGAATTGACAAAAATGCATGTCAGTACATTAGTTTTTGTTGGGTGCTCAGACACTTGTGTGATTGGAGACAATATTTTCAAGTAGAATGAAAACAAAAAGACTTCATTACATTCTTCGTAAGAGCAACTTGTCTTGGATACGGATCAATCATACATTGTGCGTCTCACGGTTTAGATAGGCGTTACACTAAATTTAAAGTGTTTAAAAGTGATGAATTATACACTATAATTATGAATGTAGGAGTAATTAACGGATTATGATTGTTTAGTGTTGTTTTTTTAGGGTCCGACTGCGTTATCTGGGTTTACCATGTATAATCGTGCTCTTACCGTTAGGCATGAATAGAACCACAGATGTTGTGATTATAACAGGATAGTTGAAGCACGAATGACTCTTATGGGATAACCACGATGGATCGTGGTCTTGTCGATTATTGTGTTTGTTTAATAATTTAGGGCACGACTGTGTTATTAGGGTTTACCACGTATAGTCACACCAGTACCGTCAGACGTGGATAGAACCACTGATGTTGCGCTTATTACAGGATAGTTTGAGCACGAATGACTCTTCCGAGATAACTACGATGAGTCGTGGTCTTGTCGATTGTTGTGTTTGCTTAATAGTTTAGGGCATAACTTTGTTATCTAGTTTTATCACGTATTGCCGTGCTCGTACAGTCAGATGTGGATATAACCGCAAATGTTGTGCATAATACAGAATATTTAGACCACAAATATCTCTTCTGGGATAACCATGATATGTCGTGATCTTGTCGATTGCTATGTTTGTTCCGACTATACTATACGAGATATTTAAGTATGATAAAAGTATATAACAAAACTCTTGTATGATTGTTTAGTATTATTTTTGTAGGTTCCGACTGCATTATTCGGATTTATCAGGTATAGTCGCGGTCTTACCGTCAAATGTGAATAGAACCACAGATGTTGTATTTATGAAAATGCTTGGTATACTTAATGTTATTATACTTAATTGTGTATATCTTACGAAACGACGTTGTTTCATACTAATTGTATGTGAAATAACGTCGTTTCGTATGGTATACATAATTAAGTATAACAATATTAAGTATACCTAGCATTACTGGTTGTGTTTATTATAGGATAGTTGGAGCACAGATGACTCTTCTGGGATAACTACTATGGGTCGCGGTCTTATCGATTACTGTATTTATTTAATAGTTTAGGACCCGACTGTATTATCCAGATTTATCATGTATAGTCGCGCGCGTACCGTCAGACGTGAATAGAACCACATATGTTGTGCTTATCACAGGATAGTTGGAGCACAATGACCTCTTGCGGGATAAACACGATAGGTCGTGGCATGTTGATTGCTTTGTTTGTTCCGACTATGATATAATTAGATATTTAAGTATGGAAAAAATGTATAACAAAACTCTAATTATTCTAACTGCTACGCAAAAAAATGCTACGCTAAGTGAAGCACGAATGGTGTTTCAGTGTAGTCGCACTTGTATCAACTGCTATACTTATTTCACCTTGTCTAATCCTATGAAAACGTAGAGCATGAAAAGACGCGATGTATTAATGCCGACCAAGATTATATTGTAAAATTGAAAAAGGTCTGAGTGCTGATTCTGGTGTCACCACATATATTATAATTGATGACAACCTCATCCCCTTGAATCATTCAATACAGTGCCTCCCTCATTCCCGCGCACGCCGACATTGCAGTCTCCCCTACTCCCATGCACACTGACGTTGCAGCCTCTCCTACTGTCGCACACGCTGACATTGTAGCCTCTCCTACTGTTGTGCATGCTAATGTTGCAGTCACCCTTACTCCCACGCACGTGAAAGCCGATGTCCCCACTCCATCTCCAGTCGTCATTGCCTTGAATGAAGACGATGATGACGACAACAAAAAGGAAGATGATGAGGAAGATGACGATAAGGAGGAAGATGATTACGAAGATAACAATTATGATGGAGACGACAATGATGAAGTTGACAAAGAGGACGCTGAGGAGGAGGACGACGATGAAAATGAGAACTCCGATGAAGACAATGAAGACATTGATCAGCTATCCACGGAATACTCCAGCTCATCCAACAATTCATGGAGAGTGCGGTCCTCACACTTGTAGATTTTAATGACGAGTCCGACACCATCACTAGCGCCTATGTCAGATTCATGGATGAGTCTGGTCAGTGATGATATCAATATTGATAACAAACTTATTGATCGTAAGTACTCGTTCTATTGGTTTAAATGAAAAATACACCGTGATACTTCATGCAGCGATTTGTGAGTTTTCTTAGCTTTCTTCTCATCTTTATTCTCGACGGAAACAATATGGAGATACATGCCTCGACATGCTTACGCGGCATAGACCCTTGTGGAGTTCGGCGAGAGAAGATTGTATGCCATGATATAGGATAAATTGATAGAGTAACATAGTTGGGAAACCCAACAAAATTGTCAGGTGAAAGAATGCAGGTCGCTGGCCTGTCGCCTGTATTCGTGACCAATGATTATGCTTAAAATTCATCGAATTAACCACAGACTATACGTTCATACCACACGGAATTGAAATTCGTGCACCAAAAATGCATAACTCATATCTAGCTCTTAATAATATTATCCATAATCAGCTAGAAGTCATAATGAGATGCAATTTCAAAAAATAGAATTAGTTTAAAATCCACACTATTCATGACCTAGAACTATCGATGGCCTCTCCATCTCTTGTTCTTTCATTTGATGGAAAATTTGAGCCTAGAATGGTGAAGAATAAAAGAAAAATATTGATTTGTATTTTCCGGCGATCGTGTTCCCCTGACGGTGGTTGGGATTGGTGAATGTGTGTAATTAGTTAAGTGTGAGATTTAGTATCAACGTTTATTATGGTAAAATTAAATATATACAATTTTTTTTAAAAATGCAGATTACTTTTCCAATTTTTATTTATTCGTCCTCATCATTCTTTGGTGGCATATTTAAAGCAAAACTACGAAAATCTTTGGTGTAAGAAGAACTTGATTTATAGGGAATACACTGCCCTTTAGTAGGGTAATACTTATTTTACACCGGTCTTCGGTAGATCGGTGCACCTCAATGATTATAATTAGCCATATTAATGAGTATCGGCCTATGGAGTAACGGTGCAAAGTAATACCACTCTCCCAAATATTGGTGTGTAGTACCATTATACGAAAGAACGGAGCATGTTAGAAAAGAAAAAGTCCGAAAAAGGCGTGCCATAAAGAAAAGTTTCGGAAATGCTATATGGCACGCCTCATGCGCACCACGTTTGCAAGACGTCAGCAATCAATTCATCACTTCACGGAAGAAGAACTGTTTTCTTTCGTCAATCCTTTCTTCAGCAAACCCACTTCCGTCAGGGTGTTTTTATCTCCCACCGTTTTCTTTCATTTCCACCATGCCTCCTGCCGCTTTGTCGGCCTATAATGCGTGAAAATCTTGAGCTTCTTTCATGGAGCAGATTATTTAGGATTAGTCCTGTTTTTTGCGGTTGTTTTAGTCTCCTTCCCCTGATTTCTGTCCTGAGTTTTGTAGTACTTTTCGTACAGTGCTATTTTCTTGAACAATTAGAATTGCAAACATGAGACTTGGTTTCCCTTGAAGAGTGTGGCGGAGAATTGAACTCAAACGATGAATTATTGTCGGATTTAGCTGCCGGAGGGTAGGAAGTGAGGGTGGTGGTCGTCATGTTATTGTTGGGAGGCGGCTGTGGGGGTTGCCAGTTCTTCTTCCGTTAATCCCAATTGCGAGCTGAAGTGTGAGAATTGATTGTATGTTATTAAATTTGCAAAAAAAGATAAATCACACATCCAAAAATCATCCTTTTTACACTTCCTCTTTCACATGGTGTTAGTGTAGATCCCATATAATATCATGCATGACCCTTAGATAATGGGAGTAAAAGGAGTGATTTTGGGATAAGATTTATCATTACTCTTAAATTTGCTCACATGGCCACTCTATCGTGCAAGTGCGGTGCCCATTAACCATACCGTATAGCATTTTCGGAAAAATTTGCCTACAAGCATGATCATACTTTTCTTTTGAGTAATATTATTTGTACATTTTTTTTAATATTTATGGGAGGATAGAGAATAAAAGAGAATATGATCTGCCAAAATGTTAAAAAAAAGATTTATCAGTAGTATTCCTCCTTTTCCTTCTTTTTGGCGCCCGATACGCTAAGGTGGCCTTTTTGCAGCGCGAATTTATCGCAAGGCTTGCCCGGTCCGCAGATTCAATCTTTTCTTCTTCCCCAACCGCCGTGTCCGCGTATCCAACTCTCTTCTCCGCCGCGCAAAACCCCAGAAACACAAACGAGCTCTTTCTCATCCAAATAATACCCCAAACTCTGCGCTTGTTGATCAAATAAAGCCAAGGGACCACATCGATTGTTTGAGTGTTTTTTACATGGAGTCGGCTACTATTCCAATGAGAGTAATTTCGTCGTCTTTCATCTGTACTTCTCCGTACCCTAAATTCAGTCATTTTTGTATTCCGAATTTCACCTCTCGACCTATCGTTAGATGCAACCATTCGCAGAAACCGCATCTTAATTCTCGGTGTGCGCTCAATTCTATCTCAATAACGTCCTTTTCTTGCTCCGCCGTTATTTCTCACCACCTTGATACCTTCGGTATCGATAGTTTCACCGGTTCGGCGGGAAGCGACGCCTTGACGGTGAATGAGAAGCTGCAGCTCCTCATTCAAGAGTTTCAGTCATTAACTGATCCCGTGGATCGCGTGAAGAGGCTGTTGCAATATGTCGAAATGCTACCTCCTTTGGAAGATTCACTTAAGACCACTTACAACCGCGTGCCGGGTTGCACTGCTCAGGTGTGGTTGCATGTACAACTTAATGATGATAACTGTAACGAACCGAAAAATCCGCTCCTGGTATTTTTGGGCTCGTTAGGGCAGTGAAGCCCATTTGACTTCACCCGAGCCCAACTCATTTCGCAAAATATTAATCCAATTCCATAATAGTACTTATCCGTACAGAAGTACATTCAACAAAACATACATCCCGTCTTAATAACGATTACAATACTACATTCGCATAGCATCAACCAAAAGAGTTCAAAATACGGAGACGTCGCCCATCCTCAGTTTCACCTTACAGCTCGCGTTTCACTCCTGTTCCGGATCCTCCGGTTCCGAATCTGCATAACACAAATACAATAGGTGGTGAGCTTCCTTCCGAAGCTTAGTAGGATTTATTATTCGGAACTAATCGCATCCCAAAATTAGATTTTTTTCTTCTTCCTAAACACAATAAGTACTATGAGTATTTTTCTTCATTATTATTTTTCTTTTCCCATACAACAGTTTCCGCAAGCTTGATATTTAAAAGTTATTCTCATCACTTTTCAAATTCAACCAAGCCAAGCGTCAATGCAGACATTTCCTTCCCAACACAAAAAACGAACAGAAGACACCCAGCCACATAGGCACACAGCCACTGGCGCACAGCCATCAATTTTACTCAACTCTTAGGCACACGGCCACATATCAAGTTCAGTTCACCAGCCACATAAACAGACACGCTGCTCAAATACTCAAGGCACCGGACACACAGTCATGACACATCTCATTCGGGGCCTTCGGGGCCGATTTTTCCCTATCTTCACCAACTATGGCTTTGAACATCATTTCCTGGAATGCCCAAGGCATCAAAAATGCCACTACAGTTTCTACATTACGTGATCTGATTCTCACGCACAACCCCTCTCTGCTGGTCATCTTGGAGCCCCGTATTAGCGGTAAGGAGGCAGACAAGGTTATCAGGAATATTGGTCTTGGCTTCGGCCACTCTTTTCGTGTTGAAGCCTCGGGTTTTTCTGGAGGTATCTGGATTATTTGGAGGGACATCCTCTCGGTGAGCATAATCTCTCACGATTGACAACTTATTCATCTTTCGATACAGAGCCCAAATCTATGGCATATTAATCTTACAATGGTTTATGGTAGTCCAACGCCGTCTATCCGGAGGTATCTTTGGCCGCATTTGACTCAAATTACGGACTCCGTCACTCTCCCTTGGCTTGTGGTCAGTGATTTTAATTCATACCTTGGCCCCGGAGACAAGCTAAATGGGAGGCCATCAAATGGTTCTATACATTTCAGGAACTCGGTGGAGTCGGCTTGTGTCGAACCTATTGATTTTTTTGGATTGCGCTTCACTTGGGCGAGGGGCGGATGTCATGAAAGCCTCGACTGGACCTTGCTAACGATGCCCTCCTCTCGGTCGTTTCTACCCTCTAGTTAAGTCACCTAACAAGGGTCTCTTCTGATCACTCCCCTTTGTTGATTCAGATGACGAATGATGGGTGCGATTTGTCACCAAAAGTTTCGTTCAAGTTCATGGACGTATGGTCATCACATAATGCATGGGCCTCCTGGTTCGCAGCAAACAGGGATTCAGATTTACCATTGCTTGAAGTGCTTGGTGCGATGACTATTAAGCTGAATGTTTGGAAATTTGAGATTTTTGGAGACATTTTCCGAAATAAGAGACACCTACAAAACTAGCTGGGTGAGATTCAAAAGGCTTTGGAAAGGAATGTCTCGGCCTTCCACCAACATTTGGAGATCAAACTCAGGAGCGAATTGGAAATCATCCTAACGGAGGAGGAATTGCTCACTAAGCAGAACCAACGCAGTGCTTGGATTCAACAAGGGGATAGAAACACGAAGTTTTTTCATTCTCGCTTTAAAAGTAAATGTTGTCGGAGGAAGCTTGGACCTTTACAACAGGAAAATGGTACTTGGTGTTCTGACAAAGTCGCTATTTTGGAAGGTGCCATGGCTATTTTTCATCTGATTTATGATGCGGCAACCCCCGGCCCGAGAATAGAGCTCCTGCCATATCCCATTTCAGGTTGGTTTGCTACTCTGACAGCTTCGCATACTCTGTTGCTTGGATAGGGGATTCTCCCGGAAGAGATTAAGACAGCACTCTTCTCTATGGACCCAAATAAGGCACCCGGTCCCGACGGCTTTACGGCAGGTTTCTATCAAGCAAATTGGGAACTAATCTCTCCCTCCCTTATTGAGTTTGTGCTTGGTATTTTTGAGACAGGTTCTATTCCGTCGGCATCAAGCCAGGGGCTCATCTCCTTATTACCAACGATCACCCAGCCCAATAAAATTTCCTTCGGTAAGGGACGACACATCTCCGATAATATCACCCGGCCGGAAAGATATGATCACTTTCGACCGATTACTTTGGTCAATATTTGTGCTAAACTGGTTTCAAAGATTATTGCTAACAAGTTGAAGCTAGTGCTATCTTCTCTGATCTTCGAGAATCAATCCAGCTTTGTTAAGGGACGACACATCTCCGATAATATTCTGGCTGCTCAGGAAGCAATCCACTCAATGCGCACATCGAAAAGAAAGTCAGGATACATGGCTATAAAGATTGACCTGGCAAAAGCTTTTGACAGGCTTGAGTGGTCGTTCATACATGATACTCTCCAGGACTGCGGGATTCCAGCTTTCCTTGTCAAGGTCATTATGTCCTCCTTGGAAACTAGTTCTACGCAAGTTAGTTGGGAAGGCCTGAGAGGAGCTAGCTTTCATCCTCGATGGGGTGTCCGGCAAGGCGACCCGGTTTCACCGTACTTGTTCATACTTTGTATGGAGAGGCTCACACATGCGATCAACCTATCTACAGGGGCTGGCCGATGGAAACCATTACTTTTTGGGAGGTCCAGGTTCGCTCTATTGCATTTGTTTTTTGCTGATGATCTCAAACTTTTCGCAGAATGCTCTACAGAACAGGCCAGGATAATGATCGACATTCTTCACATCTTTTTATCCTCCTTCGGGCAAACCATGAACTCAAACAAGTCAGTTTTGTGGCTCTCTCCGAAAGTGCCTGCAGCCATTGCTGGGGAAGTGGAACACTTACTTGGGATACGTCGAGTTGAGGATCTCAGGGTCTATCTTGGCCTGATACATGGCCGAGTGTCCAGCTCTACTTACAATTCTCAACTTGTCAAAATTCAGGAACGGACGCATAGATGGTCCAAACAACATATTTCCATGGCCGGTCGAGTGGTTCTGAGCAAGGCAATCCTATGCGCCATCCCGAACTATGTGATGCAAACAGCGGCTGTCGTGACATGAATAAGGTACTGATATGCAAACTTGCTTGGCTCTTGGTTGCTGGCTAGGGGAGCGGGCAGATTCCCATTTAGATAAAAAATTCTCAACAAAATACGATTTTGAAGGGTCAAATATATTGCATCAACGGACATCCACCGGGGGCACTCGTTTATGTAGATCCATTGTTGGAGTTTTGGATGTCATTGAGAATGGTTGTTGCTGGACAATCGGGAACGGGTGCATAACACATTTCTGGACAGACTGTTGGGGAAGAAACAATCTTCCCTTGCAATCCTTTTCACTAATTCCTTTGACTCTTGATGAATTATCCCTGTTTGTTGCAGACTTTTGCACCGTATTCGCGGAATGGGACTTACCACGCCTAAGACACTATCTCCCGGAGGCGATCATCTCTGACATCATGGTCGTTCTGCCCCCATCCCAGGAGGGCGGCCCGGATATGTTAAGATGGAAACATTCTGCGAATGGGAAGTTCTCAACGACTTCATCCTACGATCTGGTAACTACTACAATTTACAATTCGGAGAGCACACACTTGGCCTTAATGTGGGATCTGAAAATTCAGGAAGGGGTCAAAATCTTTCTATGGAAGGCTGTACAGAACTGTCTATGGATCAACGCAGAGCGTTTTCGAAGTAAAATCACAGCTTCTCCCTCATGCACCTTCTGTGGCCAGGATGAGACATTGCTTCATACCCTACGGGATTGTCACCGTAGTGTTTCTGTGTGGATGGAGTTCGGCAGCTCCCTATCTCTAGTTTTTTGGAGAAGTGATAATCTAGTTGATTGGGTGTTCTATCATCTTGACATTGCTAATACTTTTCCAAAAGAGCAGTTCCTTTTCTCGATTACTTGCTGACAGTTATGGAGGACGAGAAATGAGGCAATCTTCCAAAATCTGCACAGCTCTACTCATACGGTAGTATGGATGGTAACAGCACTTATAGGTGAGAATCAGCGAATCCTATCTCGTATGATGCATGATCAGACTACCAAAACCTTCGTCCTAGCAGGTATGCCGTATTCCTCGTCCATTCTCCTGGCAAAACCTTCATCTAAACTGAATTTCCAGGTTGATACGGATGCTACTGTTGAGCATCACCGGGGCACAGCATCCTTCGGTGTTGTAATCCATGATGCTACATCTCAGTGGATTGCTGACTTTTCGGGACGAATTGATTCCTGTTCCGCAGTCATGGCAGAGATTTGGGCCTTATGGCATGGAATTGAACGTATCTTCTCGCTGAATCTAAAGAATGTTAAAGTTTTGACGGACTGCAGTAATGCTCCTGACCTGCTGCTACGGCAATCAGAGGATATTTCTGTCGAGCCACTAATCCGTAGGATTCATGACATGCTCGACGATCGGCAGGACATATTCTTCCAACTTATTCCGAGGCTGAAAACTCGGCAGTCGATCTGCTCGCAAAAATAGCTCTGGCTTTTAGTGATTTTGATGCACGCATCATTACGAGGGATGCTCATGTGGAACAAGAAAGACAATCTTGGATTTCTTCAGCACCTGTTATCACGAGCTCCCCATTTTCAAGCAGAAGTATCGCTGGTTCAGAACGAAGTTCTACTGTTTATTCCTCCGACAGGATTCCGGCTCTAGAACTCTTTGATTTTCATCCACCGTGAAGATACACGCCTTGCTGTTTTATCAGTTTCTGTAACTTTGCTCATTTCGTTCCAATGTATAAAAAAAAAAGTCACAAGCTGATACAAAGTCCTACACTTTGGTTCTTGTAAAATCCTTTTTGAGTCTTGATCGCTCATTAGAAAAGGAGCCGTGGATATGGCAGGGTGAGACGACAATTACGTTTACGGAGACAGAGGTGGAAGAATCTAGCGCTCCATTTGCAAATGCATTGATAGGTAAATTTTCGCATGGTCGGCCACCAATTCGTGAAATTAGACAAATTCTCTCTTCGTTTGGTCTTAAATCTACGTTTACTGCTGGAGTGATTGATCATAAACATGTTTTGTTCCGGTTTGGTTGTATTGAAGATAAAACTAGAGTTTAGGGGAAATGTGGCATGTTGGTAAATTTCCAATGCACATCTTTTGCTGGATGCCATATTTTCGTAGTGATGTGGAGCCTCATGTTGCTCTGATATGGATTTCTCTTCTAGAATTGCCGTTATTGTTATTCAAGAAGGAAAACCTCTTTGACATTGTGAAAATTTTGGGGAAACCCTTGGTAACTGATCAATCTACATTAGACCTCTCTCGTCCTAGTGAAGCACGGATATGTGTTAAGGTTGATTTGCTGAAACCTCTACCTAAGCGCATTTGGGTGGTAATGGGCAAATTGGAATTCTGGTAACCATTATCCTATGAGTACATTCCAGCATATTGTGGTCACTGTATTAGAAAAGTTCATTCACAAGTGGACTGTAAGGTTCTGTTCTCTGAAGAGGTACGGAATTCTGAGGTGCTCACTAAAGGAGCTAGACCTAAGGAAACTGGTGGATGAAGAAGTCACAGACAAAGGATGATATTTGGCATAACAAAGGGAAATCAGTCTTGCAGTATAGGAGGGTAACTAATGCTGCCTCTAGCTCTGGTTTTCTGATAAATCTGGTCATAATAATAAGTTGGAGTTACTTGCTGATAATAAAACTGTCTTCTTATCTGATGGTCTTACCAATATTGGTCAGAGTAGCAATACTGTTGTGATAAATCCTGTTGCTCCTGTTAATATTGTTATGACAGCTATTGATGATAACACTAAAGCTGCTTCTAGTGATGTATTGACTGAAAACTCTGTTGCTGGTAGTAAGACTGAGTTGTATGTAGTGACTGATGATACAATCACTACTTCTATTGCTCTTTTGTCTGATGATAATAAAGCTGTTTCTAGTCTTTTCTTATCTGATGATGATAGGAAAGATGACTCTTGTGTTATTTTGACTGAGAATTCTGTTGTTAGTAGTAAGACTGAATTGTCTAAATTGGCTGATGATCCAACTGCTCCCTCTTTTACTATTTTGTCTGATGATAACAAAGCTATTTCTAGCT
>JAOYMZ010045885.1:0-14625 GCA_025802335.1 Pinguicula primuliflora | reverse complement strand
AGGATTCCAACGATGTGCCTAATTCCGTCAACGGGCGATGCTAGTGGCGGGAATTGAAAACGTGTGTTCATTTGTGTATTTATTTATATGTACATTGATCCTGTCCATACTTAATATATTAAATAATTTATATAGTATTTTTTATATTATATTATTATTATAGGGGAGGAAAGCGGGTGGAAGGAAATCTTTCCACCCACCTTCCTTCCACCCACTTCCATGGGGTGTCCATGAACAATGGAAACTTCCCTGACCAAATGAAGACTTGCTACCTGTTTGAGGAGGAAGTTTCTACAACCATTGTGGAAAGCCTCCCACATGAGGAACACCTGTTTTAATTAATTAATTAATTAAATAAATTTAATAATTATTTTAAATATATGATTTTATTATAAAAAAAAATTGACCTAGTCCCAATTTTAGTACTTGGTGGCACTCTAGAGTTCAGGGTTAGATTATATTATATGAAAACAAAAAAAATGAGATTAGGTAAAGATGTAATTTTAGTACTTGACGCCCTCATCACGATTAAACCTGGCTCTGAAAACGAAAATAATGAAAAATATATTAAAAATAATAAAAAGGTCGATTTGGGTTTATTGTATTAATCCAGATGGGTTTGAAAACAACCTACATTTTTAGTATGCCGAGTTGACCCAACCTGTTTTCTAAACAGGTCAACCTAGCTTGACACACAATAGTAAAGTAGGTGGGCTGTATTGCAAAGTCTAGCATATTAATCCGAAAAAACAGGTCGTGTTAGCTTGACCCGCCCGTATGGTAACCTCCAGTCGAATACACTTAACAAACAAACGTTTTATAAATAATTAAGTCGTAATCGAATCAAGCGTACTTAACTGTTTGGTTTCATTTCAAATCAATTGTAATACAAATATTTTATAATTAATGTGGGCAAATCAAACGATATAAAAGTATGGAAAATCTTACCATCCCGAATGATTGTATGATGATTAATAGATATAATACTGAATTGTAATCATAGCTGTCAGTTTTGTGATACAACCACTAAGATCAGTGTCATCTAAAAATATGATTATTAATAAAAATAATTTAACTCAAGAATGAGATTAATCTTAATTGTTGTATTGCAATACCAATGCTAAGATTTTGGTAAATGTATCTCATTAATATTGATAAAGCATTGGGAATAAGGATGATAATGGGCCAGGACGTGGGTGGGTCAGGATTGACCCAGACTCGTCCCACGTACCCAAACCCATAATTTTTTTTTTTGAAAAATGATGTAGACCTTGAAAAAATCATTTAACTCATTTCAATCTCTATTTTATTTTGTATAGTTAAATTTTTTATTTTTTTTTCAAAGTTTATAGACTGAAACAACTATGATAAATAAAATAATTATATAAAATATATACAAATATTTATATAATTGACCGGGACGGAGTGCCCACTACTGCCCCGACCCGACCCAGTCCCGCTCATGGAACAGGCCAAACTGGCCTTGCACCGGGAGGGATCGGGATCAATCCGTCAGACTAGGACAAAATTATTACCGTATATATTTTTGGATCAATTTTGAATTAATTTTTTTATATTTAATGTGGTTGAATTAATTTTTTTTATATTTAACGTGGTTGAATTAATTTTTTTAGATAAGTCGGAGTATCTAAGATGTCACTCTAAAAAATGATTTTTCAAAGTTAAGCGGCGATCTCGCACTCGACACACCTTGCACTGACGCACTTTAGAGAGCTCGGTTGGTTTGGTCGCAATCCCAAATTTCGCTGGCAAATTTTTACTTAAGCCACAGGAACTTGCATTTTTTTTGAATTTGCCACTGCCCGGGCTTGGCAACACCGGGCGTATAGCCCGGGCTTCCAAAAATCCTGTTCTTGCGAAGATCCCGTTCTTCCCAAGAACGAGATCTATTATTTTGGCGCCAAAATCAATTATCCCGGGCTTGTTATATGGGAAGGACGAACCACTACCAGCGTAGAAACCAGACCCAAAAAAGTTGCTCATTATCGAATATTGCTTCTGTGTTTCGCTATTGCTTTTGTTTGTGGTATTGGAAGGTAGAAATGGGTCTGATATTAATAGGCAAGATCCCGTTCTTCCCAAGAACGAGATCTATTATTTTGGCGCCAAAATCAATTATCCTGGCCTTCGCAAGGCTGAGATTTTTACGATTTGGCGCCATAAAAACGCCCGGGCTTACCAAGCTACGGATTTTGGCTATACGCCCGGTGTTGCCAAACTCGGATAAATTCAAAAAAAAATGCCAGTTCACGTGGGTTAAGTAAAAATTTGCCTTTTTCCCCAAAATCTGCCTCTATTACTCGCGTCTCTTTCTCTATCGAATGATAAGAACTCACCTCCTGCCCTGTAAAAGAACCCGCCGTCTCATCTGAAGAAGAACACTGAAGAAGAAGCCTCCTTTCCTGTACAGAAGTTATGTCTTGCTCGCCGAAAGTTTGTGTTTGTCTCCCCTTTCGTCGCTGGAATTTCGTTTGAGGTAAGCCTAAAGTTTTTTAACCTAAATTCGAAATTGAATCCTAAATTCAATTAGCCGATTTGGTATTGAATTTCTTGTGAATACATGTATATGTGCAGATATAAAGTTCAATAATTTAACGTATGCGAAGAATGGGCAAAAATCAGAACAAGTTTTGATCTGCAAGGTGCTGTTTCGCCGTATGAACTTTCCTTGTAGGGTTCCCCGTGCTGCTGATATTTTTAAAGCTTCTGTTTGTTTTGAAAGTTCATGTGTGTTGAAAATGTTGAATTGAATGGTTCTTGACAAAACGTGGCATTCTTACAGATTAATGGAAGTATGGAGTGAGACCGTTGTGTGTGGAATTAGCTGATCTCTAGATATTAAGTTGGAAACACGATGTCTATCAAATTTCTGTAGTCGTCCGAGAGTTCTTCTTCTCGTGTTGAAGAAGGCATGTAAGAAGGAGAAAAGCACGTAAGATCGAGAAAATATAAGTCACCTGAGGTTGAGATTTGATTTAATCCTGAGCGTTCATTTTCGTTAATGAAAGGTCAAGATTTTAGCTCCATTTGTGTATTTAAATGTAGGAGCATGGATCCCACCCCTTCATTATTGTGAATATAACATTTTTTGTATAAATCTATATTTTAAAATTTGATTCCAGTTCCTGTTTATTCACCCTCCATTGCAGATTCGAACGACATCGAACACTCGATTGTAGTTTCTTTGTTCAGGTGGACGACAAGGTTGTCAAGGCTGTGATTTGGGATAGAGGATGACGAGAAAGGTAATCGTTCATGCGCCAGTAACTTTTGCAAATGTCTTGAGATTATGACACTCGTTCATGCTTTCAAACTGACTTTGCTGAAGAGATTTATGGACTACGGAAGTTATTGTATTTAGTTCTCAGTGTTTGCCGATGGGAATAGTTGGATTCATAGGTCAATGTTCGAAAATGTTTGCATATCAGGTGTTCGATAAATGCCTGATCCTCTGACATGCGGGATATTGTATCTTGGATCCCAATTGAATCGTTACCCATTTATATGTCTTGATCTTGCTCTTGTTCTTCCTTGCAAAATTGATTTGTGAAATTTTCTTGATCAGTAGGCTTGCCTGAAGCATTCGCCAAGTCTCTGTAGTCAATGTTTGTTTTGGTTGGGTGTTTAGTGTTATACAACAGGGTGGTACTTTCCTTCAAGAAGAAGATGCCATAATTGGTGAAATAAATGTGAAAATTTTCAGTTTTTTGCAGTAAATCACTTTTTAGATATGTTTGAGTACAATTTCGTTTTGTTATTTTGCGAGAATACTGAATCTTGGCCAACTTGTTTTGTGTTTGTCATTTCTTTTTTGTGAAATATGGTCCAAAGTTATGAAACTACGCCTTTTTTTCTGTGAGGATGTATTTACCCCTCATCGTCGGTCTCCTTGTTGATCGACTTTGTGGAGGTCTGTGTTTCTAGTGTGAATACTGTGGATAATGTCCAATGCTAATCAATGGTCATTTTTTATGCAGATCTTTCTCCATCCATTTACATTTAGCAAAAATTCTGAATATGGATTACTTTCTGCAATCGTTCTTTTTTCTTCAAATGTTTAATAGTTGAGTGATGTCTACGAATGAAGTATTCTAAAAAATGGGCCTAGGTAGCATCGGCAATGCCCAGTGCTGGGCAGCAACCCAGATGGTGCCTACTGCCTTTTAATACTAGATGAGGGATTGAGAAATAAATCAATTATGCTTTGTTGTTGTCAATGTCCGGTGGAACTTATTGAGGGAATCACACTCATGTGTTCTAATGCTTAGATCTTCTGTTCTTTTCTAAGCTTACACATGACATGATCTTTCATTTCATATATTGGAGTTCTCACATGTTCCTTGCTATTTAAAATTTATATTCTTACTTTATGGTTGAAGAAGTTTGTATGACTGAAATGTGAAAATCAACTCATTGAAAATGTGAAATAAAATTACCAATTGATATTATGCACTGCACGGTATATTAAGCTACATGCTAAGTCTCGGTTCTTGACGCACCAAAATGACGAGAGCCCAGAATCCAACATGAATTAAAAACCTTTAATGATCTTTAGGTACGATGAAAAAACATTTAAAATTAATGGCCCAAGAGGTAAACACAATACAATGTTGTTTCAGGTCTGAATTCAAAAGCCAGAATCTGACTACTTTTTTAAAGCTTGCGAAAATTTAGAAGCTTCAACGCTGATCGGCGTTGATGATGGCAGAGAACGAAGCACTTGTAGAGCCAAAGCCTCGACCGATTATTCGCATTGGGCTATTTCTCGTTGCTCACAGTCTCCTTGTCAGGTATATATATGCTGCTGTTAATCTCGACGTTCAAATTTAAATTTATACTGTAAGAATCACAAGCTAATTCGATACTGATTGCAGTGTGGCATGCTGTGTGGCGGGAATTTTTGCTCTTCTGCTTTTGCCTGTTCTCGCCAAGAACACCTATATTTCAGAAAATGCTTTAATGCCTGGTGGGTTCTACTACTCCCATCGCATTTTTACTTTAGGAGAGTGGTTGGTTGCAAAGGGAGTAAAAACACTTTCATCTGGCGAATTGACTACCTGGATGGTGCTGTAGAATCGAAGTGTATAATCTTGTTTTAGCTGCATTCTGGGCTGTTTCTGCTGTCCTTCCATGTTCTGGAATTTGTTACTGCAGGTTCCGCCAGTGCCGTGCTCTCGAATGATGATGCTTCGGAGGGACACAAACTTATGAACCAGATACTAAGCCTGGATTCAGGGACTACTGGCACTGGCATGTATGTAGTTTCTGTTATTATTGTATCTGTGCAGCTTGTTATACCGGTTGTAATGAAAAAACATTGTGAACATCTCAATTTCTAATCCTTAAAAAAAAATTCTAATCCTTGCCCTTGTGTAAATGCTTAGTAATGTTCTCTATATGCAGGGAAGTGAGAGAGGCGATTGCTAAGCATATACTTGACTTAGGTGGTGAGGTTAATTTCCACAGATTCCAGCCATTATCAACTATGTTCCATCCATTGCACTTTTTCCTGGGTCCTGATACTGGCACAATCAAAGAGAACTCCAGCTTCTCGTTATATGGAATCAATACAGTTGGCATCATAAGAGCTCCCCGTGGTGATGGAAAGGAAGCAATTGTAATGGTTACACCATATAATTCTTCTAGGATCAACACAGCTGAGGCTTTATCTATTGGAATTGCATACTCTGTATTCTCCCTTGTCTCACAAGCCACTTGGCTTGCTAAAGATATTATTTGGCTTGCCGCTGATTCAAAACATGGGGAATATTCTGCAGTTTCTGCATGGCTGAGAGATTATAACATGCTTTCTTTTGGGGATTTGAAGCATTATCCACAAACATGTGGTATATATGCCCATTCTGTACATAATGAAACTCAAGTTGATGGTGATCCAATATCAACTGGCATCCGCCGTGCTGGCACTGTGGCTGCTGCGGTTGTCATTAAGGTTGCTGATAGCGCCAAACAGTCTGGGAGAGATACCCTCAACATATATGCTGAAGCATCTAATGGGCAGATGCCAAACCTAGATCTTATCAATATTGTCAATTATTTGGCAGTACACGGACAGGGTTTTCAAGTTAGCATTGAAAAGATCTGGTCATTGCTTGGTTCATGGTGGCTGAGGAGTCTGGGTGAATTTTTTGAAATGGTTGGAAAGGTGGCTAAGAGCTTAAACCCACAATGGAAATTTGGTATCCCTGCCGATGATTACGTTGAAGGTTCTGCTACTCTCGCCAGTTCCCTGCTTAACCAGGTAATTGATTTAATTTGATAGATATCAATATCTTGATTGTTAAAACACTAATTAGCAATTAGCATGTCTTTTCTGTAACTCTGAATTTTCTGTTTTGCACTAAGGTAGTGTAGAGGGTTAGTTAATCATCATAAATTGTCTGTTCTACTTCTAGGATATGTGTCCAGCGCCATGCTATTCACATTTTGCCAACTGCAGCTCATGCATCTGTTCTATTTACCAGGCCATAGGCGTACCCACCGGTGCACATGGTCCCTTCCGTGATTTTCAAATCGATGCAATCACTATGGAAATTTCACCAAGGATGGCCTCAAGTCAGAGGGTTATTCTCCTCCTGCGTGTTGGCAGGTTTTTTGCTGGTTAAACTTTGTCCATTTACTCTGCAGTTATCCATATGCATTTCGGCGCAACTAGATTTTGTCCTTAATTTGCCTGGTCGGTGGTATCTAGCATGTTTCCCCTTAGAATGATACTCTCTACTTTTTTACTCTTGCCTCTTTTGTTTAAAATAAATTGCGTGCTTGAAATTTGCCTACAGATGAGATGAGTTCCCTTGTGCTTTGCAGGTTAGTTGAAGGAGTTATACGATCAGTAAATAATCTTCTCGAGAAGTTTCACCAGTCCTTCTTTCTGTATCTCTTGACATCACCGAGTAGATTTGTTTCAGTTGGAGTCTATATGATTGCGTTTGGGTTGCTCATTGCTCCCCTTCCCCTGATTTCAGCAGCACTCTTTACTGATGCTAGAACTTTGAATTCATTGAAACATAGCGTCCCCTCTAAATCTGCACCTACTGGTGAATCCTTCCCAACTTTTACTTCATGGACATGGCTCAATGCTGCTAAAACCATTCTCTCTGTCCACTTATGGAGTATAGTCGTAGCAATGCTTCCTTATGTAATATGTCAAATCCCTAATAGTTCGCCATCCTTCAACCTTCTAACTTGGATGGCCCTTTCCCTGCTTAGCCTCTTCATAATCCGCGGAGCATCTGGTGCATTGCCATTATTTTCTAGTGCAATCCAACCAGAACGACAACACTGGGCTCTCGTTAAGTCGGTAACGATAGCTGCTGCTTTCATCGGACTTTCGCTGATGTCTGTAGTAAATTTTGCAACAGCAGAACTTGGGGCACTCCTGGTAGTCCCTATGTGCCTGACTGCTGCACCCTGGAGGCTTGCTGTTAAAACTCATACCGTGAGGGGATTATTTCAGACGGCTTGCAATGTGCTATTGTTATTTGTCGGTTTCCCACCTGCTGCATTACTTGCTGCGAAAGGTTCGTTCGATGGATTTGGTGACTTGTGGGTTATGGCCGAGTCTCTCTGGTCGTGGCATAGTGCTACCTACATATACGTATGCACGGTTCATCTTCCTTGCTGGGTTCTGTGTGTACGCATTTTACTACACCGTTTATGAAATTAGTGTTGTGAAACTGGACTCTTCCCGTTGTTTGTACTCTATCGGGAACTAGTGGTGTACTCTTTTTTTTTTTTCAACTTGAAATTTGTGTGTGGACGTTTGTCTCTTTCACTGATTAGATTAATGTGTCGTATTGATTAAGTTAATCGCTTTGTCTATTCTGCCTGGGCGGCCGTTGAGTCGTCGTCTCCGATCTGGGAGGCCACCTAGAACGAGACAAATTGTGCCTCGAGCGGCAGCAATTGCTGCCAGCATCTAGAGCAGCAACAACAGTTGCTCGAGGAACGGTGCTTCTAAAGCAGTAGCAGCTGCTGTTCGAGTCTCTAGAACAGCATCAGCAGTTGCTCGTAGTAATAAATGTATGTTTTATCTATTGTTTGTTGATGGACATTCTCCAGATCTGATCTTCAGAACAACTGGAGCCGAACATGTCAATTCAGGTCCAGGGTCAGAGTCGGAATTTTTTTTTTGATAACGTAAGGAATGCTATCGAGGTAGGTAGGTAAATCTAACGTCTTGTCGCAATAACTTGCAAATCAGAATAAAATTTTAAAAACAACCGGTTCTAATCGGAGCCGAACATGTCTATCCACGTCCAGGGTCGAGTCGGAATTTAAAAACTTGGCAAAATAGATAGGGTTAGACAGCACCTTCATCCAATCACATTTTTTTTAGCAATGCTTCATCCTATCACATGAATATAAAATTTATTGGTTCTGCTCTGCTGAAACTTATAAAGACCTATAGAAAAATGCACTTGTATATATTTTTTTTTATAAAAAACACACTTGTTCTAATTATGTGTGGTGGTCAGTAAGTAATTAGGTGGCATATTCAATCCTAATGTGAACCTTTCATTTGTCAATTAGACCGTTCATATTACTACAACAACAGGCACTTGAGAATTGATCTTTTTTTATACAGAGATGGCGAACTAATTAATTATTCTTATTGAGCAATGTTCTCAAAAGTGTTTGGCGGTTTCCGAGGAACCCAGCACATAAGCGCCCTAGCCAAGTGCATAGACTACCATCATGTATGACAAAGCTTTTGAGTGTTCAATGAATATGAAGCTTGGAAGAAACCGAGCACGTTATTTCATTCATACACTTTGCTTCCGTATACACTCAACAGCTCAGGTATGTGATCCAAGCAGATTCGAGTGCATACAGGTTGTTTCCAAGTGTTTCAGGCAACAGCCAACCATATAATAATAATGAATATGGTTCCGCATGGTTGAAGCCTTCAATTCAGAGTGACCAACAACTTACTGTCAAGGATGTCTCAATCTATTCCAAGATTATAACTTGTGCAGGCGACATGGCCCGTCATTAAGAAAGGATTGAATGGGATAGAGATAAGACGGTATCCGATGGGCCTATTGACCATTGGCTGGGTTCAAATATGGAAAAATTAGTCCACGGAATAGGTACTGGGAAATGTATCTGCACCATAATTATACAATCAACAAAATTATACGTTATAATTTCGGTCATCTTGAAATTCAGCCCGACCCATGATTGGGGTTCGGGGCCGACCGTAATTTTTGGTTCAGATCTCGTGAGCGCAGGAGTGCGTGTGAATTATTTTTATTAAGAAGGTGGATTATTAAAATCATAACCATATGGAAATAGAGTTTAGCTCATGTTCTTATTTATATTTGTGTTTATTTATATGATTTAATGGTGTGGGACAAAAACTTACTTGAACACTCCCAAGTCCATTGATAACTACCTAATACTTTGATGGGATGATGAGGAATTCCCTTATAATTAAGAAGTTCATTAATAGTGTCTAGTAATTAAATCGCCAGTACCACTTCAGGTTATGGTATTTTTGGTTTCCTATATAACTTCTATAACTAGCATTTGGCCTTGGATTCTTATGTGGAACTCTAAATCCAAGAATTCAACGACGGTTGCTAGGGGTACACCTAGAAGTCACTAAATGGGCAGGTCAGGCTGACCCGCCTTGCTTTACACAGGTTGGTGGGCTGTGTTTTGAAACTCAGTCTGTCTGCTTTATAAATGTCAGTCGAGTCAGGCTAGCCTGTTTAGAAAACGGGCTAGGCCAACCCGACCTGCCACAAAAATGGGGCGGCTCCCAACCTGCACGGGTTTTGACGGGTTAACCTTTTTTTTGATAGGTAAATGACTTTCATTAATCAAAAGTATTTATGTACAATTTACAAGGTCAGGATCTCTTACTTCCTGTCACAATAAGCACTACACAGCTACACAACGATAACTTGCATGTCCAAAGTTAAGTTTGGATCCACTATCCAGTCTGATATCGAGGTTGCAGGAGGTTGCTTGCCATGAGCTTGAAGCCAAAACCAAACATTTGTTTTTATCCTTTCAACTATATCTTGAGAGCTCTCCTCATCAAATCTTATGCCGTTTCGATCCCACCAGATGTGCCAGACAGCTGCCATCCAGATAGCTAACCTGTTTGGCCTGTTTTTTCTTATTTTTAACTTGCTTTAAAAAAATTGACATAAATATAGAATAAAGATGAGGACCAGGACAATGGCGGAAATTGGTGTTGTATTACAAACACAAGGATGAGAAGAAAATGGAGAGAAGCGGCTACGGGTCGATGGTTTGTATTTGTTTTTAGTTTTGACCTAATTAGTTTTTATTACATTATATTATAAAAAATTTAAAAAAATAATAAAAACAGGTTAGATAAGCCGATCTGTTAACCTGCCGGGCTGAGAATCTCAACCCGACCTGACCCGTTTTCAATACGGGTCAGGCAGACCGAAACCAGAAATTTTTCGCGGGCAGGCTGAGTCGGATCTGTTTGACTCGCCCTGTTTGGTGACCTCTATGTACAACATGACATACAAAAAATATTATACACCTAACATTTTTTGGTTTATATTTCTGTTTCAAACTCGTGTGAGATATTCTCAATAGTTCACACATGATCTGAATCCAAATAACCGATTTTTTTTTCTAAATTTGTGGCTAGAAGTGCCATATGAGAGCTTTCAAACTCCTCTATAAAGTCTGACTGCTCATATAAAGAGGGTGAAAGGTCGTCGGACGCAGGAAGTATGGTTAGCTATTTGGATGGCGGTTGTTTGGCACCTGTGGGAGACCGAAACTGCATACAGTATGATGGCGAGGGGACGCATGATACAATAGAATGAATCAAAGCAGACGTACGGATATGACTTGAGTCCCAAGGAAAAATCCCTTCAGCAACAACTCTTTCGGATTGGTTAGTTGATCCAAATGTAACCTTAACTATGAACATGTTGTAGTGACTTTTGAGCTTGATCTGCAGGATCTGGGAGATCTTTTTTTATAACGTAGAGAACTCTATCGAGTTAGATAAACTCAATGTTCTACCGCAATAGCCTGCAAACCGCGGTAACGAGGTAAGCCATACTTGGCAAGACATATGTGACAGATCCATGTCACTGAGGGGATTTGAACCCATGATCTTTGAATGCAATTGTCACTTTTAGAATAAGGATAACACCCCATTGGCGATGTGGGAAATGCTAACTTTGTAAATTGTACATAAAAATTTTGTTGGGAATGAAAATCATTTAATTATATAAAAAAAAATGATGGCTATGGTTTTTCCTCCTCCCCCCATATTAGCCAATTTTCGTGGCTTCCATGGTCCTGAATTAAGAAAAAACGATCTATCAAGACATCACATTGATGGAGAGTTGGCCTCCCTCCCAAGGTCCACATTTAGTGAATGAATCAAGACTTTCAAGTAGCAAGGGTTAGTCCCAATCTCACAACAAAGCCTGTCCCAATGCCATCCATTACACAATGGTAAAACATGGGACTCGAAAAGGTGGTTATATGCAATTGAGGTCAGAATAGAAATACGCTTTTAAATGAAGTTGGAGACTTACTTATGAAAATTTTACTATTTAATTTAACCACACTAATAAATTGATGATGTATCAAAAATCACAACCACACCACACTTTCTATTATATATTTTTAATTATTTTTGCATGTGTATTTTTGATTATTATCATATGTGTGTGTTTAGTAACTGTATCAAATAACGGAGTACATATAACATTAGTCTTCCTAGCTGAAGAAATCTCATCAAGGATCTAAATCTGACAATTAATGGGGCATGTGTAATTCATATGCAAGATTTATATGGATGAATTTTAGAATCGAATCAAATATTGGTAATAGAATCGTGAATCGTAAGACTACCACAAAAGCGATCAAGAAAAAGGTGCAAGTTATTAGACACACTATTTCATTACTCAATCAACATACTATAAGAAGAACTCCAACAAAGTGGCCACAACCCTTGCCAGATGGGGGAGCACATCTTTCATAATATACAATCCCCACCGGTCTCCATTGAGAGTGACTCGAGCAACAGTTTGGTTCTGTATCTTCGTATCAATTTGGTTCCCACAAGGAAAAATAAATAAATTTCCCATCATAGCAACTAATAAAACTGCACAAACATACAAAAATTGTAAAAAAATAAAAAAATGTTGATGTTCATACTCTTTTATTTTATTGGCATTTCTCTCTCCAAAATTTGTGAATATACATCAATCGGAGAAGGGATTGGAGAAATTCATATAGTATAATTTTGATCTATCTCTCGGATATTATGGTGTCGAATGGTCCAGAATTCTAATCTGCATCATTAGATTTTGATCAGATGATTCAGATTGAATAACTCATTTAAAATTCACTTAAAAATATTTTTGATCTCAGCCACCGAATTTAAATACAACGGTTCAGATAAGAATTATGGATCGTTCGGCACCATGGGAGAATAAAAGAACTATCATATAGTTTTTTTTTTAAACGTAAGAATATTTTTATTGATTTTCTTTATATATGCACAGTGTTGGGTACTATATACCCGTTTTCAATGATATTGGGCTTACACATAATTGTCCATAACGGAAGCCCAATCCCACTTACTAGGTCGTAAGTGGCGCACATATGACAACGGAACTCTCACATAGTAATTGTTTGAAAATTTAAAAGGTTGCGGTAAAATAAGTCCTTAGTATCATTTAGATGTGCACTCTTTTTCTTTTTATAATAATGTCCTATCCCAATAATTTACAAATCACAATAAAGAGTTAAGTCATATTTAGAAAGTTATATGTGACAAGGTCATACCACCGGGGATAATTGAAGACATGACCTGTGAAGACATGACCTGTCAAGAACCAGTAGGTCAAATTGATACACATTAGTGATTTGGTTGTTGAATCAAGTCATTCTTTAATAATAAAAATAAAAATTATCGGCATTGACTTTGAACTTGATGTTGGACTCGGATAATCAAAAGGTGTGATCAGCTTATGGATCAGAATCAAAATTTAACATTAATTTCAGAGCTACTAGTTGAAATTTGGAATAAATCTGACCCGTCCGGCCCGTGCGTGTGTGGGCGCGGGCCGATATATAATGAATGTGGGCTTACACTCTTAAAAGCTAAAGTAAAGGCAATAGAGGTAAGCATCACATATCATGGGTTTGTATGTTTGTAATCGGTATTAGACAAATATCTCTAACACCCTCCCGCAAGTCCAACTGGGCAGGCCCTGTTGAGACTTGATTATTTATATTATCTAGGTTAACCTAATTAACCCCAGAGGCACTAGGTCCATCAATAATCGTGGCCGTTTTGTAGCTTGTGTTATTGGGTGCCTCTTTTTTTGTGTGGGTAAGAGTATCGAGACATATGGATCTTTTTCCGGTTGTTAGACCTTTATCGGCTCTGATATCAAGTTGAAATTTGGAACAGACCCGACCCGATAGGTTCAGGCCTGTGCATGTGTGTGGGCGTTGGCCAATATATAATGAATGTGAGCTTACACTCTTAAAAGCCAAGGTACCAAGACAATAAAGGTAAGTATCACATATCATTATATACTAGTTGGTTTCTATGTTTGTAATCGGTATGGGACAAATATCTCTAACACTACTGAATGTGTATTCCAAAATCTATCATACTTTTAACCTATTTCAATTCTACTAACGAGAAAAATTATATAATATACTGTAATTATTATGTCATCAATGATACTATTCTCAATGGTATGTAATATTACGATTCCAGCAACGATAATCAGAATTGATCACACTATTGGAAAGTATATACATTGAAGATCAAAAGCCTCATATTTTCGCGCAGTCAAGGACTACTTAACCTAAGGGGAAAAGGAAAAACAAAATTCCTGACGACGAAGTTACTGGGTCTGTGCCGAAACATGGATCTTTTGATTTTTAATGTATAAGCTTTTCAATGGTGTGATCAATTTCAATAACCGTTGCTGGAATCGTAATATTGAGTATCACTTGTGATAATATCATTTGGGACCTAAGAATTTCTGTATATATATAGAAAGAGAAATTCTCAGGTACTCAATGTTGTTGTGCTCAATAATGAGTTAAACCAAACCAAACCAAACATACCTAATAAAGTCTCGCCATTAGGCAGGATCTGGAGAGGGTAGGATGTACGCAATTATGCCTCCACCCCACAACAGGATGGAGAGATTGTTTCCGTGGAGACCCCTAACTCGAAAAAAAAACTAATAAAGCGAATATAATAGGATACTATACAGAAGAAACAAATAAAACTGAAATACCTACTTATCCCAACCATACACTACATACATACCGAAATGGATAGAGTGCTCAATAATGAGTTATTTGGTTCAATTCTAATCTGAGTTATTTTTTTTTGGTAAGTAAATTCTAATCTGAGTTATTAATGCGACAATTTGATGACTGAGATTAGATAAGTCACTTAAAATAACTTAAATGATATATTTAATGTGAATCGTTAAATTGTCAGACTTGTGAGGTTAAATTAAATGACTCATTTCATATTAACAGTTAGATTATCAGATAAAAGTCTAAGATTAGAATTCAACAAAAAAGTTCATTATG
>JAOYMZ010045874.1:0-14632 GCA_025802335.1 Pinguicula primuliflora | reverse complement strand
TAGCTCATGCTTAAGGCATGAGCTACTAATACAAAAGAGGGATAAGAAAACTCCATCAAGGTAGCAAGGATGAGCATTCGAAGCTAGATCCTCGTCCTTGAGCCTTCTTCTCTAAGAATCGCCTTCTTCTCCAAGCTCACGGCCTCCAAGTGTTGTGTTACTGAATGAGGAGCTCGAGTATATGTAGGGCAAGTATTCATGGTCATTTACCATCAGGCCCCTTCGATTTTGTGCTCACCTTCCTCATTTAATAAGGACATATATGTTTTTACGCGCAGATTGAATATATTGTAAAGATTAGGGTTGATGACCCCCATGACGGCGTCGTTTGCATCCAAAGTGTAAAGAAAAGTTGTATTGGACTTCTAGGTCTAGAAATTCCATGTAACACATCCCAAATGTTGCATTGTACCTATATCACATGAAATGGAGTGAAATCAAGTATATATATAATGAATGTGCAAATTAATTGGAATGAATATCTAGCTTAATGAGCTTAAATTATGATATGAATTTGGCTCATCAATTACTTCCTCTTTATTTCGCTTATTTTCTTTTTTCAATTTCTAGCAAATATAGTGATTGACCCGCGGGACCTGTACTAAATTTGAATAATGGACCTGCAATTTTGAATGGAAAAAAACGATTCTAATTCTGGTTGTCGGATTTACGACCAGGATTCAAATTCTGGTTGTAAGGACAAATAATCTGGTTTTGAGAGTCTGGCTAAGAAAATTTTTGTATGTGGGTGAGTCTCTTTGCCCATCTACATGCAAAATTTGTTGCATATTTCCCTTGTGTGCCCAGCTTCGGTCAATGGAGTTGGATTTGTCTCCATTTTTATCGAACCAAACCAAGTCAGGTTACTCGGGTCAAGAGTGAGAATTATTTCTACCATTCAATTTTTCATCTCCTTTTTCAACATTTCCAAAAATGTAAGTTTTATGAGTTGTAATTAATTAGGTATTGAATCTAGACAAAAAAAAATTGGAATTTTATTAGACTTCTCTTTGATTCTTTGCAAGTGGTAAATGTTTCAATTCTGTGCACTACTGACTACTGAGATCTGATGCTAAATGAATCTTTTCTGATCATAATCAACTCTGTCGCACCGATACCCGTATGGCAGTACCGGAAATGGGTATCGGTATCGGCATCGAGCCGAGCCGGTACCGGTACATCGGTCCCAGTCGCGGGAAGAGCTGGTACCGATACATCAAATGAGCATCCCCGGTCGTCAAATCCTGAATCCGCCCCTGTGCCAATATACCACCTAAAGAATGGCCAAGGCTTTGGATTTGTTAGATTTCAACATGTAGAGGAGCCACAAGGTCTTGCAAGGAAAATCCATGGGCGAAACCTGCAGGGCTATTCCCTACAGGTTAATGTTGCAAGGTATCAACCTCAAAATAGTTTGGAAATAACTGCACAGGTTTGAAAACTTGCTGTTGAATTAAAGAAAGTGCAAAATGGTAGAGAATCAAATGTGTGAGAAGGTGTTTCATATACGAGAGCTACCAATACTGTCAACTCTTCAACCCCAAAGTCCAATGCAGATATGAAGGATGGCTATCGCACAACTGATGCAAATCAAAGATGGTTGCAACATGCACTTATTGCAAAATTGAAGTCTAGTGAAAAAATGGGATGAAGGTAGAGAATAAAATGAGGATGTCTTGAGATGATGCATTCAGTTTGAAGATGATAAGGGATGATACAATCTTGATCATAGGTCTTAATGCAGAAAAGTCCAAGCAACTTCTGCTTTTGGACAGTAGGGCACCGATTTGTTATTTGATAAGATCACGCCCTAGGAGGTTGACTCTGATTTGGAGATGCATAAAGTTTGGCTACATCATAAGGGGGTACCATTACATTGTTGGAGTGAGTCTTGTCTCCAATGGATCGGCAACAAGTCTGGTTCAGTAATTACTATTGAATAGGAGATGATTAATCATGAAGATCTACGATGGTGCCGAATTCAAGTGTTGAGTACGTTGCAAAAGTGTTTAACTAGTTCTTTAACCTTGCCTATTGATGGTAAAGGTTATGAAACTAAACTTAAGGAAGAGGAAGTTAATGATATGGACTTCATACTATTCTCATAAAATCATGAGAATTCCCCATAAAATCATGAAGAGTTGCAGAAATGGTTGAATGTGATGCCGAAAAATTTGAATGTATCGTTGGTGAATTTAAATAGTTCAACGAAAACATCCGCTGAGGAGTCGGAGATTTTTATGGAAAGGTACAAGTCAAATTTGGATATCACACCAACAATCATGGGTGAAGAAAGTTGCTTTCATATGGTGGCCCACCAGAACGGGACTAGATTGTCATCCCTTTATAAACCACGAAACAACTGCAATATGTTTAACATGTTACACAGAACAGCCGCACCATGTTAAGTAACATGAACATGAGCAATTGCTCAGAAAGAATCCTATACGTCGGACACGAGAATAAAGATCACACGAACTTTTCATGATACCAAATCGTTACATTCTCTGAATTCCATCATATACATTAAATTCATTCAGCATAGAAAAAATGTTGACTCAATCTTCATATATATACATTAAATCAAAACAATGACTGAATTTGCAAAATAAGAGAATATGTAGAACGATATCATTACTAGCAAAGTTTAGCAACAACCAACTTCATAATGAGATTGAATTCATAAAATCTGGATTTATATCACTAAATGCAGGCAGTGTTCTAAAAAGCGTTGGACGCCCACCGGGCGGGCACTGACCGCCCAGCGTCAGGGTGCCTATGTAGCTGCCAAACCGATATTTATTTTTTAATAAAAAATATTTAAAAAAAATATTTAAATATCTATATAATAACTA
Organism: Pinguicula primuliflora; assembly: GCA_025802335.1. Taxonomy (NCBI): domain Eukaryota; kingdom Viridiplantae; phylum Streptophyta; class Magnoliopsida; order Lamiales; family Lentibulariaceae; genus Pinguicula; species Pinguicula primuliflora. The sequence goes on along the minus strand of JAOYMZ010045874.1, from coordinate 11,777 downwards.
ATGAATGATGTTTCATAAAAATCTGTTGCAAGATTTCTCTAGAAAATTCTATCTTCTTCGTACAGATCTTTCTTCTAGATCTTAATCTTTATATATAGATCCGTCAGTGATTTTCATTTAAGAGAGAGATGAGGAACTGATCTATATTCTTGAGTTTCTATCAAAATCTTCAGAGGGCTCTTCTTCTTGATTTTCTTGCATTGTACATCGGCAAAATTAGAGTGCAGGTTATCCATAAATAAGGTGGAAGAAACATAATTTAGCATACCACAAGAAATGATTTTTTGGGGCTGAATTGGGGGTGTTTTGACTCCCCCAATTGTGGGTGATTGAACTCTCCCAAGCACCCGCTGGCATCCGCCCCATGCAAAGATTGACTAATGAATTATTGCTTCAACAACATGTGAGGTCAAATGGATATCCTACATCCTTAGAGATTTGGATGTTCACTTGATTTAGCCGAATATACTTCATGATTTGGTCTCAAATTTGCAAAATTGGTCGTTCCTTATATCTGGCTAATGTTTTTGAGAATTAGTCACAACTTCAATTGAATAGTATCTGCCGTCATCGTCAACTTGAGACTAGTTTCCAGTGGAAGAATGTGGAATGATTCCGAAGTAATCTCGAACCATTGAGGGACGAGTAATAGTGAATGACAAGGGGAAGCAACCGCTTATGAGGATGTGCGGAACGATGATGGCGGTGGATGGATTAAAGTTGCTCGTAAAAATCCAGCCCTACAACACTTTGGTGATATTCCTTCTTCATCCTCACATCAAATGAGAGGAAGGCAATCTCTATTCTTCACAAATTCTCCACCAAAGTGGGATGCTCAGTGTGTGTGGGATGGGCTTGTGAAAGATGCCTACATGCCGCCTAAAGAATGGCCAAGGCTTTGGATTTGTTAGATTTCAACATGTAGAGGAGCCACAAGATCTTGCAAGGAAAATCCATGGGCAATACCTGTAGGGATATTCCCTGTAGGTTAATGTTGGAAGGTATCCTACTCAAAATAGTTTGAAAATAACTGCACAGGTTTGGAAACTTGTTGTTGAAGTAAAGAAAGTGCAAAATGGTAAGGAATCAAATGTGCGAGAAGGCGGTTCATATACAAGAGCTACCAGTACTGTCAATTCTTCAACTCCAAAGTCTAATGCAGATATGAAGGACGGCTAACGCAGAACTGATGCAGATCAAAGTTGGCTGTAACATGTACTTATTGCAAAATTGAAGTCTAGTGGAAAAATGGGATGAAGGTAGAGAATAAAATGAAGATGTCTTGAATTGATGCATTCAGTTTGAAGATGATAAGGGAGCTATAATCTTGATCATAGGTCTTAATGCAGAAAAGTCCAAGCAACTTCTGCTTTTGGAAAGGAGGGCACCGATTTGTTATTTGATAAGATCACGCCCTGGGAGGTTGACTCTGATCTGGAGATGCATAATGTTTGACTGCATCTTAAGGGGGTACCATTACATTGTTGGAGTGATTCTTGTCTCCAATGGATCGGCAACAAGTTTGGTTCAATAATTAATATTGAATAGAGGATGATTAATCATGAAGATCTACGATGGTGCTGAATTCAAGTGATGACTACGTTGCAAAAGTGTTTAACTGGTTATTTAACCTTACCTATTGACGGTAAAGGTTATGAAACTAAACTTGAGGAAGAGGAAGTTAATGATATGCAGTTGATACTATTCTCTGAAAATCATGAGAATTTCCAATAAAATCATGAAGAGTTGCAGAAATTGTTGAATGCGATGCCGGAAAATATGAATGCATCGTTGGTGAATTAAATAGTTCAATGAAAACATTCGCTGAGGAGTCAAATTTGGATATCACCCCAACAATCATGGGTGACCGTTATCAAAGATTTAAATCCAGTGGGTGCTGATCTTTTATAATCCAAAGAAAATAAAAACCAACACAATGCCAAGCCACGAGGACTGAATAAAGTTGGCGTCTACCACTAAACGACAAGGAACAACTAATCTAAATGCTGTCGTATGGCCATCCATACGCAATTGCGTATGAATGGAGTGCGTAAACATAGCGAGATTCTTTATAGTTATACAGAAAGCTATACATATTTTTTATGTATACCTAACATTCCTCATGAATAAAACCATTACTTATACCAAAAAAATCTGGATTTCAGTAGTTGAATTGATTTAGTTACTTTCATTCCGTTGTAATCTCAACCATTTTAACCTCCCGGCTCATATTTCTACAAAGCACCACAGAGGAGTCATATATACTCTAAATTGTAAAATGCTAGTTACACATAACATTTGTACACTTAATTATGTGTACCAAAAAAAGGTCTGCATTTTTTTAATTGAACAACCGCTTCCTCCTGTAATCCTACAGTTTAAAAATAGGAAGGTGAATGATCAAATATAATTTTTTACACCATCCTACAAAATCAAACCATTAAAATTATAATATAATATTATTAATTAATATATTTTAATATGATTTAGGATTTAATGATTATAAAGTATAGAATTTAGGATATATTATTTTAGTTTTAGTTTTTTTGTGATGAAGCCGCCGTAATATTAATTTTCATCTTTAAATAAAGTTTAGCATTTAGGATTTATAGAATTTGGGTTTATTATTTATGGTTTTAGTTTTTCGGCGGTAAAACTGTCGTAATATTAATTTTCATTTTTAAATAAAGTTTAACCTTTAGAATTTATAGAATTTGGGTTAATTATTTAAGGGTTTAGTTTTTCGGCGGTGTAGCCGTCGCAATATTAATTTTCATCTTTAAATAAATTTTAACATTTAAGATTTATAGAATTTGAGTTTATTATTTAGGGTATTAATTTTTCGGCGACATAGCCGCCGTAATATTAAGGGTTAAGATTCTTTTGTTCAAGTTACTGTTGTGTTCTATGGGTAAATAGCAAGTTTTGTATTGATTTTATAAGTAAAAATCACAATTTTCACTTTAAAAAATTTGTGTCAGGTTTTTTATTTTTTATTTTTAATTTTAGGTGTTAAGTTGTCAAACATCATGTTTTTGAGTTTTATTAGCAAAATGGTTGTTTCATTAATGCATATGCTATTTTTAGTACACATAATTATGTGTATTTTAACTATGTGTACCTAGCAAGATTCTTCTAAATTACCCCACTCTAAATCCATTGCTACAATGTTTTAGTAGAACATTGGGTGACAAGTAAGTATTATTTTTAACATTTAATCGAGCTCGCTAAAGTATTCAATAATATAGTAACATATGGTAAAGTCAATGCTACATGTACCCTCAAGTTTGACATACTTCATAAACCCCTTTATGTGGCACCCATCACAATCATACACACAACCATACTTATTTTTTAATGTGTGGTTGTGATGGTTGCCACATAAAAGAATTTATAAAAGTATATTAAAGTTGAGGGTACAAGTTGTATTATTCGAATTTATAAGGGAAGAATTTGAATAGGTATATATGATTTTCCACCATCACATCGGTGACGTTGAGTGTTTTGTCTGCCTAAAAATGGACATCTACCACCAAAATTTGCCATATTGTCCACAGATGGCAGACGGACAAAATAGGACTCGCCCAATTGAAGGAATGATTCGCGAATTTGATTATAATAATCATAATAAAATAATATTTTGTTTATTATGAAACTTTCTTTTGGGCCGGCCCCCTGTTGTACTGAATTCGTATATCTGGACCTCTGATTCAATACAAGGTCATAAGGTGTTGGTTAACGATTTCCTTCGATTCAGCCGATCTTTTTCTTATTTATCCATTCGGGAATTTACTTCTATCGCAAGGAAATTCAACCTATGGTGCGGAGAAATTCGATCTGTATAAACATTTTGCAGATTGATCCACCCAGTTATTCTCCGATCTTCAGGATCTTTTAATGTTTTTAATTTGATCGGATTGCTTATTCGTCTCAGGTCAGCGGAATATTGCCAATTCATTGTTTTAGATATATTTTTTAAATTGTTTTGGATATTTCATGTGCTGGTTTAAGCGTTTTTATGTGTTGTATAGGATAGATGCAGATGTGTTGCATTTTTTATTCATCCTTTAATTGAAAGAATTGAATTTGATATTTGCGATACGGCAATGTGATTGTGAAATGTGACTGGGTTCATCTAAATATGAAGAAACGCATGTTCGCATCAGACTGTTAAGGCAATTTATTATCTTTTGGGCATTCGTACCTTTTTAAGTAAGTTTTTAATTTGTTTAGATTTTGACTTGCAACTGATGGCGCTGTTAGTTGCCAAATCTGATCGACAAAGCTGCTACACAAATAGGGAAAATCCAGTAATACCGAAAAGCATGTCGCCTATGAGAAGAAGGAAGCTGATCCTTATGTCAGATGATGAGGGAGGGGATGAAGAAATTGTAAAATCTTTGCCTTCTAACTCCGGGTATAATCAGGAAGCTAGCTTAGCTGAAGGTAGGGGTGCTTCACGTAATCTAGTGCCCCCAGCCGTATGTTTAAGGGTTTCAGCCATGAAAGAATCAGCACAAGAGGGAGCAACCCTAGGAATTTCTTCTTCAGATAAATCTACTACTCGGAAGAAAAGAAGTGGTCATCGGAAGAAAAGAAGTGGTCATCTTTTTTATGATAATCTAGGCAGTGATAGTTCAGATGGATGTCATTATGTTTCCCTAGAAAAGTTATCAAGAAAAGAGCGTTCGTTAAATTGTAGAAAACCTACTCGGGAAATGAAAAGCTTCTCCGAGGCAGGATACTCTGGGAAATTTTGTCCGGAGCCAAGCGAGAGGAAGATCCGTAGAAATAATGTAACCAGGAAGAAAGAAGAAAGTGAAAGCGATGAAGGGTGGGATGAGAGCAAGGAAAAACGGAAGGTGGGTAGATGCAAGGGACAAAAGAGACAAATCGAGAGCATGGCTAACCATAAAACTTCAAAAAGGCGTCGAGTCTCTTCAGTTAAGTATTCAGATACTAATTTCATTTTATGTGATTGGCTGGATGATGAAGAAGATGCAGTTTCACTTATTGAAATAATAAATGGAAGTAGTTCCCCTGAATCACCCAAGGGAAAAAAGGTCTATAAAAGAAGATCTACTGGTTCAGACACTTACTCCTCATCCACGTTATCAACCATGGTCTCCTCCTCCAGTTCAGCAACTCCAATATCTGATAGGAAATCAGTAAGCAGTCCTGTTACTGAAAAGGCAAATGTAGGCTCTCCTAATGTATCTTTCGTAGGGGCTTATTTATTGCCTTTTGTTTTTATTTCATGATCTTATTCCTTCCTTCTTCAGAAGCAGGGAGGTGCCAAGCAGTCAATAGTCTGCCACCAGTGTCGGAGAGTAGATAGAAGAAATGTTGTTCCATGCACTAAGTGTAAAGAACACTTATACTGCACCAACTGTATTAAACAATGGCGAGTGTCCTATCCGTGCAATTAGGGATTACAAAAATATTTGTTAGATTCTCCTATAATCCTCTAACATTTATATGCATAGGTATCCAACATTATCCGAGGAGGAGATTTCAGATGTTTGCCCATATTGCCGTGGGAACTGCAACTGCAACGTGTGCTTGCATGCAACTTCCAAGTTGAAGGTTTGTTTGTTCTCCTGAAACTACGCTTCTTTATTATGATTTGGTCTCGTAAAAACATATATTTTTTTTGTTTTGGAATCTAGACAACTAAGAGAGAGATAAATGACGACGAGAAGATTCACCATCTGCAATACCTCATCAGCAAGCTTCTCCCATATCTTGAAAATATTCATCAAGAACAAACTGAAGAAATTGAGGTGGAGGCAAGGACCCAGGGTATATAGTTTTACTGCAGATAATTTATGTACCTGAGACAATTAATTGTGGTTACCGATGGAGTATTTATGTTGGCAGGGGTAGCATCATATTCAGTTGAAGTAAAACAAGGAATTTTCTATGACGATGAGAGAGTATATTGGTAAGCAATTTTCCTCTTGACCTTTGACCTTTGTTCTTAGTATGCTGTGCGCATTGAGTAGACACTACCTTCCTTCCTGGTGGAGCAGCAATCACTGTTCAACTTCAATTGTTGATCTTCATCGAAGCTGCCCGAACTGCTCGTATGAACTCTGTATTGATTGTCTCCGGGAGATCCGCAGAGGCCAGCTTCCTGGAAGTTGCCATAAAGAAAGTCCGAAATATGTTTGCAAAGGTTCTGATTACATGCATGGCGGTTATCCAGTATCTAAATCCTGTTACACTGAGACTTCCAGTGCAGGTTCTAAATTGCCCGTTGAGATGTTTACTGTTAAAGATGGAAGTGTTTTTTGTCCTCCCAGAGAAATGGGTGGATGTGGCAGCTGCAAATTAGAACTCAAGCGCCTCCTTCCAGAACAATGGATCTCAACCTTAAGAAAACGAGCTAAAGGAACCCTGAGATGTGAAATTCTTAGCACCGTTCTTCAGCCAACAATCTGTTGTGGTAACCTCGAAAAGTCACTCAAAGCAGCTTCCAGAGAAGGCACCATGGATAATTGCTTGTACTACCCTGATTCCAAGGAGATCCTAAATGTTGAAGAGCTTTTGCACTTTCGCAGCCACTGGGCTAGAGGTGAACCTGTAATTGTGAGAGATGCTATTCAGCCGATGACTGGATTAAGTTGGGAACCCATGGTTATGTGGCGTGCATTATCCGAGCACACTGAGGCCAAAATCAGCTCCAGGATGTCAAATGTGAAAGCTATAGACTGTTTAGCAAATTGTCAGGTTATTTCCAGATTTTTTTGGTGTAATAACTGCGTTTCGAATAATCCCCTTAAATTATTTGCATGAGACAATGGTTTAAAACTAAATATTTTTTTGTTTTCTCTCCCCCCCCACAGGTTCTCATGGTTTTTGCTCTAATATTTTCTCCATGAATGTCATTTTCTATGATGTGGAAAAAAGCTCTTCGATTTTTTGGAGTTTGTGTCCTTCGAATATTAAGTTGGAGCTGATCCATTGCTTGCTGCTGCAGATAGTAAAATGTTTTTCTTGGTGGATTTTGCAGGTCGAGATTAATACACGCGATTTCTTCGAAGGTTATGTCGACGGGAGACAATATGCAAATTTCTGGCCCGAAATGCTTAAACTCAAGGACTGGCCACCATCTGACAAGTTCGAGGATATGTTACCCCGTCATTGTGATGAGTTCATTAGCGCTTTGCCCTTCCAGGAGTATACAGACCCAAGGGCTGGTTTTCTTAACCTTGCAGTGAAGTTACCAGCAAATGCAATAAAACCTGATTTGGGTCCAAAGACATATATCGCCTATGGGATGGCAGAGGAACTTGGAAGAGGAGACTCTGTCACAAAGCTTCACTGTGATATGTCTGATGCGGTATGTTTCTAGTTATTGCCCTTCATTACTTTTATTATTCAATATTTTTTTCAGCTTATACCCCTCATAGATAAAGCATGTTAGTGGCAATCGCACTGGGAAAGGGTACACTATAAATAGGATCTTCGTTCCATTTCCAATTACCTTATTACTCCATTCCTTCTGATGCATTCTTGCATGGCACGGGAATATATTCCAATTACCTTATTACGGAATTGGGCTTCTCACTGTATACTATGGGTTTAGGGTTTATCGTAGTCCATTCTTTCATGGCATGGGAATATATTCCTCCTAGATCCCAAACTAGGAAGTCTGGTGGCTTTTCGCCGACTACTCAACATATTTTTGCAGGGGTTTAACCCGTTAGTCTGACCCTTACCACTGGTTCTGAGCTCAATTAAACTGGTTCAACTTAAGTAATCCCAAAATCTACAAGACTCACTTTGTTCGTCCTAAGTTAACATGTTCTCTAGTGAGTGAGCCCGTTCCCTGACCACCATCCCTCACATCTTTTGTTTGTGTGCTTATCACGGTAGCATCCATGCAGTTGGTTTGCGCAAAAGTTCTATATTACGTCTATTACCCATTCAATATGTTCAATCATTGATGATTGCCTCGTCTGATCTGTGCAATTGTTCATGATCGCCATAATATGAAGAGCTACTTGAAAGGAACTCTTCACAACCAGCGGCGGATCTACGTTGGTGCCTGGGGGTGCTTGGGCACCCCCAGCCAACCCCCCAAAAATCCTTTAGTTGGGGTAGTGTTTGCGAGAATTGGGCAACGTTTTTTGAAAATTTGGGTGATTCCTTAAATTGTGGGGAAGGTTGTTGAATTGGGCTTGTTTTTGTGAGAACTTTACGAAGAGAAGGAGCTTTCTGTTTCAGCGGCCGCCATCGAAAAGGCGTCGCCGTGAATGGGTTGCCGTAATGTAGCTGGAGTAGCATGCCCTGGTCGGAGAATACACAAGTTGGGGTTTTAGAGTGACTGTAATTAATTCCTAGATCTATATCAACTCTGGCTCTAATTCAATGTGCTCCTCTCCCTATTCATCAAACTGATGAAAAACTGGAAATCAGAGATCAGAAGATTGATTCATCCAGAACAAGAGTAAGATAGAAAACAGATTACTGTGAGTTACTTAGGATTCTGTTATTTGTATTATTGCACATTCAATTGGAGAATTTACGACTTCTTAATTTGGACTGAGGTTGTCTTCGGGATTTAGGGATGTTTTCTTATAATTTTGATTCAAATCCATCAAATAGTTTTCTTCTACATTTGAAGTAAACTACATAGTTTGTTTGTGAACCAAGCAATCTGTTCTTGTAGGGAAAATTGGGGTTGTTGTGTGCTATATGATCCGACTAAATCAAATTTCTTCTACAATTGAACTCCACAGTTTGTTTGCCAACTGAGCAATATGGGAATGATTATTTGGACAGCCAAATGCAAACATATGCCAACTTCTATTAAATGCTTATTGTGGTATTTATATTTATTACAGTTTCTTACTAAGTTAGACCCACCGAAATTAGTTAGATAGCATATTTTGTATGACTGTATCAACCATGAGGTAAATGAATTTGTTATGTATTTACCTGGTGTTTTGAGGCTGAATTTTGTGTTCTTATTTTGACTTTGTTTTAAGATCCATGAAATTTTAGAGACTTGAAAGATGAGCTTAATTGTGCCGATTTTGCTAGGCAGTGATTATGTTTTTAGTTGGAAACTAAATTATAAGTGTAAGTGGTCAAAACTGCAGCATAATACTGATAAGAGTAAAACAGCCAGGTGGAGGAAACGAGTAAAAATGGTGATAATAGTGAGTGGCCACAATTTGATCATACTCTATATGTATTTTTATTATCTAAACGTCCTTTTGTATTTACTAGTATTGTAGAAAGCGTTAATAGTCTCTAGGCAGTTAGGGGTCACCCAACGCATTGGCAGTTAAGGCATTGATATAAGGTAACTTTGAAGTGGGCACCCCCAGTGTTTGCTTTCTAGATCCGCCCCTGCTAATAAGAATGTAACCACATGCACGGCCATTAGTGAAGATGTGACGAATATGTTTAGAGAATTATTGGCAAAAAATGATAATAAATGCAGAGCTAGTGATGTACGAGTTGATATTCGCAAGGGAACCATGGATGCTTTTGTAATAAAGGAAAAGCAACTCAATTAGCGATAAATGAGATGGTCAAGCATAGGGAGCTTATTGTACGAGATACATGTCATTTTTATATGGGCATGCGTTAGCATTTAACATAGTTAAGAGCCTTTTATTTGCAAAAATGGTGGCATCGATTGGAGAATATGGAAGGGAGTTAAAAGTTCCTAAGTACCATGAGATCAGAGTATTCTATTTGAATAAAGAGTTGAATTGCGTGAACGAGAACTTAGCTAAATATAAGAAAGAGTGGAAGAAAACTGGTTGTACAATAATGTCTGATAGATGGACACATGAAAATTCTCGATCTCTCACAAATTTTCTCGCTAATAGTGCAAGTGGAACGGGATTATTTAAATCAATAGATACATCCAGCGCTATCAAGAGTTCAAAAAAGTTGCTTGAGTTACTTCATGAAGTGGTGAAAGAAATAGAGGATGAGAATGTAGCTCAAGTGGTAACCGATAGTGCTTTAGTGTATGTAGGTGCTTATAGACTTTTGGAGGAGAAGAGGACATAATTGTTTTTGTCACCATTTGCAGCACATATTCTAGATTTGATACATAGTGATATTGGTGATATACTAGTTTTTCGAGACACTTTCAAAAGCTAAATAAGTCATGGTATATATCTATAGGCATTGTTGGTTATTGACTCTATTCAGATAGCATACTGGGCAAAGAGAGTTGACAAAACCTGCCTATCTACCCTAAAAAATTTTGAAAAAAGAAAGATTACTCTTAAGATCATGTTTGTATCGGAGGAATTTGCTAAAAGTCCTTATTCATCAACCATTGTAGGAAAAAGATGTTAGCAAATCATTTTGGAAGATAAAAGATTTTGAAATTCGATTAAATATTGCATGAGTGTTGAACTTACATTGGTGAAGGTTTTGAGTATAGTTGTCAAACTCGTACTATTCTCGATTTGAAGCGAATTATTTGAATCGGGAATTGGGCAAAACGACATGAATCGATGCTACAATCCACTTCTGTTTTGAATCCCTTCTGAATTATATTGAATCAATATTCAAATTGGAATTTGATAAGAATTTCGATTTGGTATGATTCTGAAGTTTTGAGATTTCATCCCAAAAAATCGAGATTTCAAAGATGGTCCAAAACAATATATATTCTTCCCTTTTCAGCCATTATCTTCAACCTTTAATTCTTCTTTCCATTATTTTTCAGTTGAGTAAATTGAGAGAAGGAAGAGAAAACTTCGTCCAAAAAGAAGGAAAAGAAGAAGAGAATATTAAATTGCAGAGTTTCTGAATTCAACAAAAATAATAAGAGAAGAAAATTACAGAGCACGAATAAAGTTGAATAGAAAGGTTATAGTTGCAGGTAAAAAAAAAATTTATTATTTTTACTTTTAATATAGATTATAATTAAATTGGGTGGGTTTGATTTTCTAAGCATGCGAGGTATTTTGCGTGAATCTCATTCGTGCAAGTATATTGTTTGCTGATGAAGAGTAATAATATAAATATTTAAGGAACTACATAACCACCCTAGATGAAATAACATATTTTTTTCTTCGTTTATGAGAAGTTAACAAATATATTTATTTTTTTATTTTCTTATTGGAGAGTCTAAAAAGTATATTGTTGGATAAAAGTTACCAACACCACAATCTTTTTAATGATTGGTTATTAAAAAGTCATATCTTTTTATTAGTTTTTCACTTTCACAATATAGATCTTGGACTAGGATAACAAAGTAATCACAACAAATTATACTGGTGAAATGTGGCTTTGAATTTTCATAGCCATAAAAAGTTTCCGTCTGTGTGCACCAAAAGAATAATTAGGCCAGCATGATTCCTTCGGCGATTGGCCATTGTTTCTTTCTCTACTTCCAACGGCGTGGATGTGACGGCCGGAATCTCATACTTTTGAGCTTCCTTCTGCCACAGTCGATCCGCCCTCCTCGTCGTCGGCTCCAGGTTGGGTGGATTTATCACCCCTGCAATAGCCACACGTACAATGAATCTAAATGAATAGTCGTTTATGAAAGGTAAGTTCACATTGGTTTACATTGGTATATAAGACACATATACCAACATGTGTGTATGTGTTCCCACATAATGTGAGTGGGGGGTGTGGTGGTGTGCCTTATATCATTTCTCAAAAAAATGTACAAGTGTTTTGAGTTTTGTCGTGTACCATGAATAAACAAGTAACCCAACTGTAACGGCAGCACATGCTACAAAATACATCCAGTCAACCTGGAGAAAACGGATTCCATATCAGATGAG
>JAOYMZ010045863.1:0-14632 GCA_025802335.1 Pinguicula primuliflora | reverse complement strand
CCTTGGGTTAAGTAGTCCTAAATAGGATTTTAGAAATTTCCGGCGACGAAGTCGCCGGAAACCGGACCAAAGCATGGACGTTTTCATCTACAATGTATAAACTTTCCAATGATGCTACCAATTTCGAAAATGGATAGCTCTACGAAAAGTTGAGTATGAACTAAGCACGCAAGGACTGAGTACAGAAACCGCTCCCATTATGGTACACAGAGCATTTTTCTTTACTAATATAATTTGACAAAAATTATATACCTGAATCGGTGGTAGCCGATTAATTCAACACTTTGAGCCATGACAGAGTTTCGTACAACATATGAAATAATTATCTGCTCAAAGAGATCAGCCAATCTGGAGTATGATCTAAATTTCAGTTGCATGGAAGATATAGATAGCAAAGAACCGTAATCTGCAAGTCTTGATGAAATCTTTGAAACAAAGGACAGATAGGGGTGGGCATTTGGATTTCGAATTCCGAAATACAGTGCATTCTGAATTTCGAAATTCTGAATTCCGAAATTTTAAATAGTGACCGATTTCCGAATTTTTCTTCAGATTCGGCTTCCAAAATAATTTTGGAAAGGATTCCGAATTCTTCCGAATTCCGAATTTTTCTTCCAAATGCCCACCCCTAAGGACAGATATATTAAAGAGTGGAACTAGAGGTACAACCATGAAACTGAAAGATTTGACCGAATAGCACAAACTTAGCACAGAAACATACATTGGTGTGTGTTGTGTGGCGCCCACTCCCATATTTTAAATAGTTTGATTTCAATTCGATTTTCGTGTTGTCTGGTGAGCATTTCTCTATATGAAATCCTGAAATTCAAAGGCAAGATCTAAGGCTATACTTGGATTGGAATCAATACCCCAAACAAGTTTTACAAATTGAAATGCATCAGCAAATCACCAATTGAGCAGATCGTTTTCTCTGATTGTTCACTGAGCAATACTTTGTTTTGTTTTCTTGCCTTTGTTAGTTTTGAAATGTATAATTGGGTTATACTGTTGGCCGATAGCCTAGTCCATTAATCATTTTGTAAATATTGTTGATATTTGAATATTTATAAAATTTGCTACAAAAATGCTTACTGTCGTCCAGTCCACCCTCCTCAGTTGTTGGTTCCTTGTCTGGACGTCTTGTCCCTTCTCCCTCCATCTTCTTGCGATGGTGTTGTGCTTTACCGGCAAGACCGGAGTCTTTTATCTTTGCTGACGGTAAACTTTCCGTGGAGACGGTCATTATTTCATAACAATTTGATTTTATCCCACTTCTTATCTGATCAAGAAAGTTTTGTGTTCAATATTTTGGATTGTCATTGTCTTCCTCCTCTCTGAGTTGGGAAATGGATGTACAGATCTGGAATGCCTTCGACCGCTGCAAGCATTTCCAGGAATTTTCGTCATCGTGGGGTTCGTTGGAATCGGTTTTTAAGAATGGAAAAGCTTCTTTTGCTTTTGATTGGGGGAAAGAGAATCGGGATGTTGGGGTTGAGAATCAATTTCTGTATGCTTCTTGTTCTCGAAACTCGTCTGCCACCACTCCCTTCAAGGCGGTGAACACGAACGGGGCTGTCGACAAGTCGAGAATTAGAGGTGTTCTGCGGAAGGATGAGGAACGAAATGTTCTTCTGAAGAGGGAGAATGGGAACGAACTTTGGGATGAGGCCAGGATAAACGAGGATGAAATTGCAAGGTTGAGATCAAGGTTGGAGGCCTTCAAGTTGGAAAAGTCTGAGAGCAGAGTCAAATTTTTGGAGAAGGGGGGAAGAGTTTTGCCGGGGAAGAAACAGAGTTTTCAAATCAATGATGACCAAAAACTGTTCGAAGAAATTCCAGTGACGAGTTCAATGAAGACTGCTCCGGAAAGGGGGATGAGTTTGGATCCTGCTGAAATTATTTCCTCGGGTGGAAGAGGGATGAGTATGTGGCCGTCGGAGAATAGAGCATCTGTCAGATTACAGCGTCCGAAGCAAGAAATGATCGCTCCCTTACAGAGTAGGAGAAAGTCTTGCTTCTTCAAGCTGCATGAAATTGATGAAGAGAAGGTTTTGGGTAAAGTGAAGGCAAAAGGTTTATCTGCTGTTACAAAAGCTGGTGCAAAAGCTCAAGTTAGCTCGAGGCAGGCAGTGACTTCAATTGCATCCAGAGCGAACTTAAAGAAAGAACATGGGGTTGTGAATAAAATTCTGCCAATGAACCTGTTGCAAGATTTTGAGAAATCCGTCTCTCCTGCTAACAAGAAGCGGATGAGGTCAGGAAGAGTAGTGGCTAGCACTAGCAGGTACAAGCAGAGTGCTTCTCATGCCTCAGCCATAAGAAAGAGGTCCTTACCGGAGAATGTTAAAGACAGCAGATGTGTGAAGAAGCGTTCTTTATCGGTTGGAAAAACACGTGATAATGCAGCTAAGAACCGAAACTTATGTACCGAAAGCCGGGTGAAGAAAAGGTGGGAGATATCCAGTGAAATCATCGTTCATGGCAGTCTGGAGGATGAGAAATCACCTCCTTCGACTGCTCAGGCCTCAGCCATAAGAAAGAGGTACTTGCCGGAGAACGAAAAAGGCAGCAGATGCGGGAAGAAGCGATCTTTATCGGTTGTAAAAAACACATGATAATGCCGAGGTAGAGGATGTATCCATTTGCCAGGCCCTCAGTTACGCAGACATGAAGAGGAAGACGAAATTTAGCCATTTTCATTCCAAGATTATACTGATACTTGCCTATGATGGTATATAGAATAACTACATTACATATTTTTCTTCTATGTTGTTGACTATCTTCAAGCATGCTTGTGCTTTCCCATGTTTCGGAAAACAAATCATAGATATCTTTCTCAGAATCAATGTAAAGTCATTTGTCAAGTTCTTTGCTGACAAAGAATAAAAGATGACACAGACTATGAAAGTGATCTCAACTATATGGTATAGTGTTGTTTCCTTGCATGTTCAGTTTTATTATGATCTCCAAGATGGTTATTTCCTATTGTTTCAGAAAACGAATAATCATAAATTAACCAGATGTATTTCTCGTATTCAATGTAAAGTCCATTTGCAGATCCTCTCAAACATCAAACTCTCTGCTGAACGCTTTGTAAGAAAAGATAGCAACTGTAAGGACTACAAAAATATGTTGCCCATAGTAATGGTGTTTGATGTCTAACCAAATCTCTATCAACTCTTCTCAAAGTCGACTAGAGTCCCTTCCAAATATGAAACGCCTTCCCCAGTCGGAGATCACGAGCATACGCGTGCGCCAGCTGACTTGCTTGCTGCAGGGTTGAATGAAGAGTGATTTTGACATGGTCCTTGGGAGTGGGATAAAGTGTAGCTAAATCATCGCTGACAAAATCATGAACTTCCAGCAAATCTTTCTCAAGACGTTCCTTTAGCTGTGTTGCATCGATGTTGTCCTGCCAGCAAGCTGCACAAGATGCAACCAAAAAAATATTAGCAAACTTTTTAACTTCTGGATGGTGGAAGATTGATTATCCGGAAGTCAAATAGAGGAAGGGATTGGGGCTCATGTTTTGAAGGAAATATTTTATAGAAAAACATCGAATTCGGAGTATGCAGAAAAAAGAATTGGAGTATGCAGGCTTAAGCTGATAACATGAATATGCTTGTTATCTCTGTAAGACGAGCAAATACTATTTTTAGTGGAATAGTAGCTCATAAGGTGCAACTTTGAGGTACATGGATATGCAGAGGAACATTTAGGAATTTTCATGTATCGCTCAAGCCAAATGCAAGCAAGAAGATAGTACCACCGACATGCGTTATGCCATACGATCGTGATCAGAGCAATACAACTTATAACTACCTAGATGCTCTTAATGGCTCAAATGCCAGAACATCCGAGCACCAGCTAGGAAGTCGAGCATTTACATAGAAAAACACAAGAAGCAAGGCAAAGGGGAAGTACTGAGTATATCTTGGCAATGTATACAACAGGATGAAAATTTCAACTTAAGGATAGTTTTTTATAACGATCTGGCATAGTAAATTATAAAGATAAGAACAACAAAAAATGAAGGGATATATAACCTGATATTGCCGAATCAAGAAAAGTAAAAGGGGAATCTATAACCTGATATTTTCCGGATCTACAAGCAAAAAATGAAGGGGAAAAGTAAAATAGCGGTGGAAGGAGCAGAACGTAGCCCGTTTCAACAGAGAGGGTATAACTAACGTGTTGAAATCACGAAGAATCAAGCCTGGTTTTGGATCAAGACACATCACCCGCATCAATCCATATACACCATTAGTGACATTTCGATTATAGGATCTTAACTCTTACGATACTAGACGTTTTTATTAGAATAGATCTGCGCATTAGAATTGTTAGACTAGTCCAGATTTATATTTTAGATCATATGTATTCATATACATGATACTTCTCCAATATATATCTCATTTAGATTTCATGTACATACATCTTGTCAATGAGTTGAAAACGTAAATGGGCCTCATGTGATCTGGTCTTTGACCATGAAAGTTCGAAAATATTGGGTGATTAGAATGTTGAACAAGTTTCATCACCAAAGTTTTGCTTCTTCAGGATGGATCTATTGATACATTCAATTTACAAAGTTCATACTGTAGAATTCCCCTGATATTGACCATTCAGATTGTTGCAAGAAAAGACAATACGCCAGCTTAAGAGCACCATCATCTTTCATTTCTTGCAACAATGTCTAGTCAGTATAGTGGAACTATCAAGCATAATCTCTGTCGATAGAATGTATCAATAGATTCATCATGAAGAAACAAAAATTTGGTGATGAAACTCGAAATTCTTTGTTCAACTTTCTGATCAGATTAGTTAAGGAGGCTCATTTATGCCTCCAACTCATTGATAAGATGCTTCTCACAGCCTCGACAATTGGAAGGTTCCCAAGAATTATATCGATAATATTTAGGGGCAGCTCACTGATCAAGTCTCTCCCAGATTGCTCTTCCATAGCTGGCATCCAAGTTCCCGATATGATAATTCCGAAATCTGGGATCTCCCAAGTACCTGGCAATGTTACCAACATTCAGATATCTGCACAAGCTATGGACAACAGAAAACAACATAATCCCAAATGAAGGCAAAGGAATTCCAATTTCTCAATAATTGTTAGGTAAACAAACAAAGAGGTCTAAAATTTAAGAAAAGACAGATCAAATTTCTTAAGAGTTTTGCAACAACTACTGGTAATGATCGTAAACTAACACCATATGATGCGGGGTTTGTTCGATAATACTCAAAATGTTAATTTCATAGGATTAACAAAATAAGCGTTCATTCTGGCAGAATAAAACTGAAACCCCAAACAGCAATTAAGGAGAATAATAGAATATAAGAGAACATATTGGCTAAAAAACGAACAAAGAAGAACAGACAAGACGACAATGGTAGAAAAAGAACTCGTATGTGTACCGATTTACTTCCTTTCGTCTTCTGTTAGGATTCCGGCACCGACAACATCGAGTTGTCACTCCCTTGATTTGAACAGTGAAATCCTGGAACTTGTTCTTGATTCTACAACCTATGGTGGCTGTTTGTAATGTGGGACTCGATTAGGAGAGTCATCCTGTGTAACTACTAGAGCGAACATAAGATAGTGTAATGATGACATTTGAGTAAATAAAATGAATACAGGTAACGATGAATAACATGAAAACCATAATCTTAAGCTCTAAATCTTATACCACCCATAAATATTAAACCTTAAAACATTTTTATATTTGAACATGTAGATAAGATGAGTTTGATCATCAGATTGTAGATGTAAAAAGTAGTATTTGATGAGTCTATGTTCAATAGAACAAAGAAGTGTAATTGGAAACCTCATGTTCGCGCTCAACGACAATTGTTCTCCATAATTGTGCAGGTCCCTGATGCATTAGGAGAACGTGCCATCTCTGTCTTTGCTATGGTTCCATGTAATTGGGAAAACACTGTGAGGAGAAACAGCCCATCAATTAAAAAAGAACTAATAAGAGCAAATGTGGACAACAAAGGACAAAAAACAACAAAGGATTAATAAAGACCAATGTATGGTTAACTACAACAACAATGTAGAGTGGGCGGCTTTAGGTTGGCAGGAGCTACATATACACAAAGAGGAACACCAAAGGATTAATAAACAACCAAAAACAAAAACAAAAACATAAGCAAACAACAAAGGACAGCAAAGGTCATTAAACAGTAAAGGGCATTATACAACAAAGGATTAATAAACAACAATGTAGAATAAGGATGTGATATATTTCCATGTGGCAGTTGAGTAGTTAACCGAAAGGAACTCCCTTGCATTGTTGCATCATACGAGTGTCGTATATATGAGGCGGTTTTTGAAAGGGTTAATAGCTATCGGGATTTTTGCAGTGTAAGTCTGTTACATACTCAAACGGCGAATACATATAGTCGTAACTCGTAATTAGATCAATGAATATCATGCTGTTCAGATTGAAATTAGTAAAACCCCGAAAATGCTGAAACCTTTTGTACACAGGAGAATTCAATTTACCATGTTATGATACAGCGATGTGTCCAGAAAAATCGCCAGAATTCTGGGGTCCTTGGCCCTAGTTCGTTCAGTTCCTTCTATATATGGATTTCAGGATCTTCGAACTTCGGGAGCTCTCCCTTCTGCTCACCAATAATTAAACACCAATATCTTTTAAGCTAAAATTCTTCAAACTCATAAATCTAACAAAATTGTACTTACCCATGATAGGTTGTCAGTAAGATGATAAGAAAGACTGCCGGTGAGATAACCCATTTGAACTTTTTCAATTTCTGTTTTTCTCATTTTCTGTTTTCTTCGTTGATCCTTCTTCCAGTAACAACTTTAGTCGCCAAAGTGGTGACCTTCATGGATGAAAGGAGAATAATTAAAACGAAGGGGGAAAACACCTACAAGCATAGAAAGTATCATACTTGTTAGAAACCATTTTTCTTTCTGTAGAAATCTTTCTAAGATAGGAGAGGAGCAATTTATATTCCGAATCATCTTCACAGACAATCCAAACCCAAGAATATTAATGAAACTTTCCCATTGGAACCCCCATTCCTCCCGTGCAGTTTTTGTCAATAAGTTTTAATGTGGACAACTTTGGGATGTTCATACAACAGTGCATGCACATAAAAATGTTGTTAGCTCCTCCCAGGTCCACGTCAATGACATTAGTAAGAACACCAAGCTTACGTAGATTTGAGGCTACCTCAATTCTAGACATGAGAAGAAGCAAATAGTACTATATGCACAACTACATTAGAGCCCCGATCCCCAAACTTGTACCAGACAAATGTGCCTTTATGACAAACATGCATTAAGGTTAATAGAATTTAGTTTACCCAACACTAAAGAGCTCTCAATTTTGACAGGAATCACGATATAATAACTAAAGCAAAATAGATTTTCAAATTACACCGGGATTAAGCTCCATGCGGTGGTCGATATCCCAAGCACATCATCAAAATCATAGGCAAGACGTGCAAGAACGTGAAGATAGTTTTCTTCCTCACAATCGTACTCCCATTGCATTTCCGGTAAGACAACAGCAGCTTCACAGCGGAAGCAATACAAAAAATACATTCGTGCTCAAATCTGCAAAAGATAAAAAATTACCATGAGTTCATGAACAATGAATTCTTCCTGCAACCAAATGGTATCCGACAAAGTAATAAAAATTTATTAATCTACAGCAGCGTTGAAACCCCAAAAACTCCAACATGCCGTTCAACCTTCTCCGCAGTCGGGAGAAAATATTGTGTAGCGGATAACGAACCTGAAACACAGAAGCCACGCACAGACTACAGGAGATGGGTCTATAAAGACGATGGCTGCGGCGAGACCTAGATCCAGTTGGAAGCAACGGTGGACACGGGAAATGGCCGTTTCCCGTGTCGTGTTCGGCCTACCTGACCATTGTCGGCGGAGCTCAATTCGGCAGCGGGGGATAATGAAAACCTAGGTCATGAATAAGCAATTTCACGCCAGCTAGCAAATAAGCCATTTCGGCTGTAGGATCTAAGGACGCGCGCAAGATAACGAGATTGAATACTAAGCGATTGATAGAGGAAGGGAAAATGCGCACATATAAAAGTGGGGTGGAACCAGCATTAAATTGTTTGACAAGACACGTTAATATAGTAATTGTGTAGAGGATAGGATGGTGCATCACCCCATAAATCAGGGGGTGATTAAACTGATATCGATCGAAGAGGTAAAGGGAGTCCTTAGTAAGATGAGACGTGCGAAAATCGTAGGTACGGACAATACACTGATTGAAGTGTGGAAATGCTTAAGAGACGTAGGAATTAAGTAGCTAACGACTCTTTTTAACATTATCCTGACGACAGGAAAGATGCCAGAGGAGTGGCGAAATAGTGTAATAGTTCCGCTCTATAAGAACAAAGAGAATGTGCAACAATGTGACAATTATCGAGGTATTAAACTTTTAAGTCACACTATGAAATTATGAGAGAGAATTATTGAACTTAGGCTACGGGAAGAAGTGCAAGTAAAGAAGAACCAATTTGGTTTTATGTCGGGGAGGTCGACGATGGAGACAATTCATCTCCTTAGACGACTAATGAAAAAATACCGGAAACGTACACGAAATCTCCATATGACCTTTATAGATATAGAGAAGGTATATGATACTATACCACGAGAGGTTATTTGGGAGTGTTTAGAAACCAAGAGGATTCCATGGATGATGGTGAGGGCTATACAAGATCTGTATAAGAGTGCGAGGCCCAGCATGCGAACTCCAGCGGAAGAAACCAAGTATATTCGGTGAATATAGGATTGCATCAAGGGTCAACACTAAGTTCGTTCCTTTTCGCGGTAATTATGGATGTACTTTCTCATGATATACAGGATGAAGTACCATGGTGTCTACTGTTTGCGGACGATATTGTCTTAGTTGCTGAGACGAAGGAGGAGGTCAATGTTAAGTTAGAGCATTGGAGAATGAGGAGGCTAAGGATCTCCGATTGAGTCGTTCGAAGACGGAGTATATGGCATGCAACTTTGCTAATGAAAAAGAGGAGAGTAAAGTGGAAGTTATGATTGCGGACCAGACCCTCCAATAGAAAGACAGTTTTACATATCTAGGATTCATCATACAAAAGGATGGATGTGTAGAAGGCGATGTCATCCATCGCCTCAAGGTTGGATGGATGAAATGGCGATCGAGTGTTATATGATAAAAAAAGTCTTACTCAAGTTAAACGGAAAATTTTATAGAACGGTCATAAGATCGACAATGCTCTACGGGTCCGAGTGTTGGGCTATGCGACTATCGTATGTGCAGAAATTTGAAGTGATAGAGATGCGGATGTTAAGGTGGATGTGTGGTCGCACGAGATTAGACAAAATTCCAAATAGAATCTTTAGAGACACGCTAGGTGTTGCATCTATAAGTGCCAAACTGAGGGAGGATAAGTTACGATGGTTTGGACATGTATGCAGAAAGAGTTCGGACGAACCAGTCAGGAGAGTCGAAGGATTAGAAGTCGAAGGGCAACGAGGACGGGGAAGACCTAACATAATATGGGATGAGCAGATCAAGTTAGATTTAGTAGGATTAAACCTCTCTGAGGACATGCCCTCTAATAAGACGAGTTGGAGACGTCATATTACGGTTAAAGATATATATGACCATATAGAGTAGTTATTTATTTTTGAACCTTTAGGCTGATAGAAATTAGCGGGATATACTAGTGAATATTTGCATCTAATTGTATTTTATCTGTTTGGTTTGTTCCTTACTTGTGTAGACATTTATTTTATTTCGGATATATATAGGGTATGGTTGAGGTAAGTCGTTTATTTCTATTATATTTACTTATTCCTTTTATTATTGTTACAATAATAATAATTACTACTATTACTATTATTACTATGATTATTATAAGCATTATTATTATTATTATTATTCCTATTATTATTATTATTATTATTCCTATTATTATTATTTTTTATTATTATTATTATTAATTTTTTTATTTTTATCTTTATTTATTTTTTATTTTATTTTTTTTATTTTTTTTCGAGCTGAGGGTCTTCACGGAAATAATATCCCTATCTTTTTTAGGGGTGGGGGTATGATTGCGTACATCTTACCCTTCCCAGACCCTGTCTAAGGGCAGAATTTACTGGGTATGTTTGTTTTGGTTTGATTTGGATTGCGTTTCATTCAAAAAAAGTTGGACAAGGAAGCCGTTTACGGAGCCTCATCACGCGACCCGATCCGGCCCGAAAACTAATTAAAAAAGGAATTTAAATGTTAATTTGCTTCGAAATATAACAGTTTAACGCATACACAATAAATCTTCTAAAACATGTTAGAAATACATCATATGATAGTTCATTGATTGTCATCTTCATCATCTAAATCTTCTAAAATACTCTCAAGATGAGGTTCAGCATTTCTTGCATTAAAAGAATCTAAAATTAAACATGAATGTCATCAAATAAAATTTACTATAATAAAAAAAATTATAATAAAATATCATTCAACTTCAACCAACGTTGAGTATATATTAGAACCTTAACTGTGGTGCTATGAAGTCTATTACGCTGAGGAATAATGACATGTCCATATGTAGTAAAAGCAGATTCTGAAGCAACTGTAAAAATTGGAATAGCCAGAAATTCCTTCGCAAGCTTATGCAAGATAGGAAACTCACCCCTATTTGATTTCCACCACCCCAAAACATCGAAATGATCATTATCTGGTCTCCTCGTCTCACTTAAGTAAATATTTAAGTCCGACAATACCTTCAGCTCGGTATCCTCTGGACCATCATATTCAACAATCTTTCTTTTTGCACCCCGAAGAACCCCCTACCACTCGGAATTGGCTTTTCAATATTAATAACATCAGCGCGCTCACGATTCTTCTCACGTTGTTCATATGATGTGAATAATTCACGACATTCATTCTTTACTTCATCTATCTCCACAATCTTTCCTGCATCATTTTTTTCAAAGATATCCGAAAAATAACCGCTCAAAACTGATTCTTTATACCTCGGATCAAGTATGACAGTTATCCTCATTGGACAATAAACTTTTTTCCAATATTTTTCTAACATTTCAATCATCTCCCATGACATAGCTTCAACCACAACATCATGAGATCGATTTCATGCTTTCAAAGATATCATTATCACACTTATATTTGAAAAAAAAAAAATTCAATGTGAGATATTTTATGCCAGAGAAAATATTACTAAAATATATAACATCTTAAATATGATAGACATATAAGTGTAGAGTAAGATGTTTGGTACTTGAGAAAACATTAGTTGCAAAATAAAAGTCTTCCAACTTCTCACACATATCCTTAACTGTGATCCAATCATCCCCACTTGGTGAACAAGTAAATTTTTTTTATCACGGTGAACCAATCTAGCAAATACTGCATTATACTCCAGAGCAATTGATAACATCAGATAAGTTGAATTCCACCGAGTTCTACAATTAGGTTAGAGCTTCTTACCTAACGTAATTCAACATTAAATAATTTATACATTCAGGTCAATATTACTTACCTAATGGAATCTTCAGCTGTCGAGCTGTCGAGCTGTCTCGTAAAATAACTTCCATCTTTTTTGAGTGCCTACCCAATATTTCACACTATCGCACACCTTTTGTATTTATGGATCAATGACAGATAGACAATCCTTCACAATCAAATTGAGAATATGTGCTCCATATCGAATATGTAGCATTGTCGCATCTGCAAAAAGAGAGTCTGGATTCAATTCCTTGAGCCCACCCATTAAGTATTTCATCATCAAATCATTGGTAGTACAATTATCTACTGTAACAGTAGATAATCTGGTTTCAAGATTCCATTCCATCAAACTGTTGAATAAGGTCTCATAAAGAACTTCAGCAGTATGTGGACAAGGAACATAAACAAACCTGTTCATATAATAACATAGCAAATTAGATATTATATTAAGAATTAGAAATACTAATAACAAAGAATACAATGTAATACTAAACCTTATGATATGACTATGTAAATTCCAATCCTCATCAATGTACTGGCCAATAATTGTCATATATCCTTTCGTCTGATTAGAAGTCCACATATCAGTTGTGATGGCAACTCGAACCTTCATTCGTGTTCAACTTTTCCATCATTTCTCTTCTTGTTTTATTATGCAATGCAAAAAGATCGCTCTTGATAGTGTTTCTTGTC
This sequence comes from Pinguicula primuliflora, assembly GCA_025802335.1. NCBI lineage: Eukaryota > Viridiplantae > Streptophyta > Magnoliopsida > Lamiales > Lentibulariaceae > Pinguicula > Pinguicula primuliflora. Next base: position 2,414 of record JAOYMZ010045863.1, on the reverse strand, counting down.
ACCATTTTGAAGCACGAATTCAAAGATCTCACAAAATCCCTGAATCCTTCATGATCAACCATTGATAAAGGATACTCATGCTTAACTATCATCTTATCAAGTTTGTCGCAAGAAACTTCTTGATCAAAAGTGTAAATATCTAGTTCGCTTTTGTCCTTGTTGTACCTCGAAGATGATAAGAAAATTTGCTTGATATCAAGCACAATTCTTTTTTTGCATCTATATAGGTGCTTCTGTAAATGACTTATTCCATCATTTGTACTTCCAGCCAACTTACTCTTACAATGGTTACATCCATCTTTAGCTTTTCTGCCTTCTTTAACCTTCGTAAAATCTAGCCAAACACTTTATATTTGTTTAGCTTTAGCCCCTCTAGTCTCACTTGTACTTGACAAGTCAATTTTTACTTCTTCTATAGGAATGGTAGAATTCACCTCTGTATACTCTGTTGGAGTTGATTGTGTTTCTTCATTCATTTTATGAAAATTAATTGCATTTCAATGACCAACAAATATTAGGAACAAATAATAATGTACAATGTTGAAGAAGAAGAGAAATGTGCTGAAAAAAGAAGGAACTAATTTTTGTATGGAGAGATGCACATATGTCAATTTGTTTTTACATATATCGTGCAACCAAAAAGACAGTACCACTAGATGTATCACTTACGAAAATAGTTGCAACTTCAAAAATAACAGGAATGATATCACTGTTATTTTGTAATGGATTTGTTATCATCATAATTCATACATTAACAAGTAATCTTGTGTAAGAAATAACGTTTCGGCCTTGCGGTGAAATGATATCACTGTTATTTTGTCACTATTTTCATATTGGTTTATGACATAAACTTAAATCAACTCTTGTAGTTTACATCATATTAATACAATTTTAGATGTATTTTTTGGCAATGCAATCGCTGTCACCAAAATATGAGGTGGACCTTGAAACGTTCTTATATTTTTACTTTAGCAATTGACACTAAAAATAGTCAAATCAAAGAATGAGCTGTTGAAGCTCCCAATGGCGGTAACCATTGGCCATTTTTTTTGTACTTCAATTATAAAGGAAGTGGGGATCCTTCTCTTTCCAAAAATTGTCATATTATATTAATATTTTTTATTTTAGTTTTAATTTTAATTTTTAGTTATAGTTTTATTTTTTATTAAATATAATTTTTTATTCAACAAAATATTATAAAAAAAACTGAGCCCTAGCGTGTAGCCGTCCCACCCACCCCCTCATTTGACGAGCTAGTTCCGCCCTTGGATTTCATCATTCCTGCGTTGTGCAAGATCTCATCTATATTCTTACTTGGTTTTTTTATATGTTGCGTAGTTGATGGACGGCCACAGGTACTGAGATGAATTGTGCTTCCCAGAATTCCAAATTTGAGAACAGATATGCCCACTGCCGGGGAAGAATGGTGAACCTCTTTGACTTAAACATTGGGCTGTTTGCAAGCCACCTTCTTACTGATAAACCACATCGTGATGGTACTTTGAAGTTTTTCATGTTTTGGATAAAGTTTTAAAATCTCATTTTTCATGTTTTACTTTAAGAATTCTGAATGCCACTGGGGTGATATGGTTTGCAATGTTTTGAGTTTTGGGTTATCACTACAGTCAGTTTCAAGTTCGTTTCCTGGTTGTGTACTTCTATCCATAGTCAGTTATGTGTTCCTGGAAATGTTTATGGGTAAACAATTGACAATTATGTGAATTCCTTTTTTTTGTGTTAAATAGTTCCACTTTGATGGACTTTGTTTTGCTTGTATTTCTCTCCTAAGCTTCTTTCGTGGCCGATGCGGAAATAAGTGGTCAAGCGCAAGATTTCCTAAGTGAATTACAGCTAATCGTTGACAGGTTCCACTATATCAAAGAGCAAACCAGATTTATCAACGATGATTCAGTGTGTTGATCAAATTGAAGATAGAGTGGTAAAGCCGAAAAATGGATATGTTGAAGCTCACGCCTTAAACATCTTTCTTATTTTCAAATGATTTCTATCCTTATATGAATCTTGTGGATAGCATCCGAGTTCAAGAGCACAAGTTCAAACACAAAATCTAATGGAACATCTATGAAGATGCTTATTCCACATGTGATGTCTAAAGAAGTTGACTCTAGGCACGGTCCACCTAGTTTGATCCCAAAATTAATAGGGCTCGATAACATTCCAGATCGAGAACCTGGCTCAGCAATGCAAATGAGCCGCTTAGGTCATAGTCATAGCAGATGCCACTCAGAGATACCTGCGAGTAACTGGGAGAAACAGAATGGTCTCTTTAACTATGTAGAGCCAAATGATTACATTGATCTTTATGAAATATGGAAGTAGAGGTCACCAAACGGGCGTGGCGGGCTGACCCGCCCTGTTTTATACAGGTTGGCGGGCTGGATTTTGAAACCCAG
>JAOYMZ010045852.1:0-14633 GCA_025802335.1 Pinguicula primuliflora | reverse complement strand
GGAACCGTTGGGGGGGGGGGGGTAATTTGTAATTTCAATTTCCGGGTAACTAAGGAATTGTGTTAACCCTCCTCGCAGGAGGGATAAAAAAGTGGTAGTTGTCCTGTTATTATCCCTACCCCAGTCAGTTAATTTTGAAAAAATTTGGATACCAAACGGGTGGTTTGCAGGGAAAACTCACAACAAACCCTGCCTAGCCTGGATACGAAACTGAGCCTTAGAGTACAGAACCCAAATGATAGAATTTTTGACCAAATCTGCATCAGTATGAGCTTTGATTCAGAGATGTTCATCCTTGCTATAGAAGATGCTAGTGTCTTCTGAACACTTTAGGTGTTAGAATATGTATAATACCATCCAGATGACTCTTTCACCCTTTATGCATGAACTGACAAATAATTCCAACAATATTAGCAATGTTCGGTTTAGTGTAAGACAAATAGATAAGTTTGCCAACCAGATGTTGATATCACTCATGGTCGGTCAGTTCAGCTTTATTGTCAAATTTCATGCCATGATTTACCATCATACGTGAGTCTTTCAGGCGCATTAGAGCCATCACATTTCAGCAGTAGCTTAATTACATACTTCCATTAGGAAAATAAAAATGTCATGTTTCAATGTCAAGACTTCAATCCTAATTAAGTACCTCAAGTTTTCCAGGTCTTTCATTTCAAACTTATTGAACATGCATCAACTAAGGTTCACAAGTTCTTCAGCATTGTCGCTAGTGATAATCATGTCATCGGCATACATATATAATCAGGCATATAATCATTCTATTTGGCTTCTTCAATAATAGGGTGCGATTAGAATTACTCTGCCTATACTCATATTTGGCCATTTCTCTAGTAAATCCACGAACCACACCCTCAGAGACTGCTTAGGCCCATATATAGCCTTCTTTCATTAGTGCCAAAGTCACTGAACTAGTGCAATGGCTAATCCAAGTTGGCGACAAAATAAAATAAGACTCAAATGCCGTCTATCTTGACCACATATGAAAAAGTCTCTGCATATTCCACCCCATAAATTTGAGTGTATCCTTTTACTACAAGATGAGTTTCGTACCTTTTAATCGACCCATTAGCTTCCTTTTAATAATATAGACTCATTGATATCCAACAACTTTGTTTTCTGTGGATAAGTTGCATCTTTTACAAGTTTCTTATGTGGAGCTTTCATTTATGACATCATCACACTTTTACTCTGGACTCCAGTAATGGAAATCTATGATTTTTGGTCCTCCATCTCCCTCTTGCACTGAATCCACATATTTGAGTCCAATATTGGGGAAATTAGGCCCATGGGCCATGAAGTATCAGGCCAAGGGGCTAAAAATGAGAGCAAAACCCCTATAAACTGTTACTGACGAGGAAGAAGGGCACCGGAGAAAATCAGCACTCTCTTATAAACATGAACAAGAAAGAAGTGTTCAAATTGGCCAAGGGTTTTCGCGGGAGGGCGAAGAACTGTATTAGAATCGCGAGGGAGAGGGTGGAAAAGGCACTTCAGTATTCTTACCGCGATCGCCGTAACAAGAAGCGAGACATGCGGGCCCTTTGGATCCAGAGAATCAACGCCGGCACTCGTCAGCATGGAGTGCGCTTCTTGCCCCGTTTAATCATTTTATTGATTGTCCCTCTGTTGATTGTTTACATTTCTATGGTTGGAAACTCCATTTATTTATATTTTTGCTTGCACTTTTTTAGGGCGGAAATGAATTGGGAGCGTCTGGTCGTGTTGATGTTTTTTACTGTGTTTGTGCACTTCAAAATAGGAGAGTCATATGCTTTAAGAGGACTGTGTTTTCTTTCTAATTGGATTCTTCAATCCATAGTATAGTTGGAGTTTTTGAAGCTACAAAATTGAAAACGGGTTTGATGATAATTTAGAGTTGGGGGCATATTCAAATTGATACTGGATCATCTGAATGTTGTGGGTATCTCTGTTGTCCCACCTCAAGTGCATTTTTATATCTTTCTTCCCCCACCCCATTATGTTCTACCTCTGTGATTTTGGCATAAATTGGCCATTGTCGAGAATCGCCACATATTTCCATAGCACTTCCGAGTTAATCTGGAGATGGTGTTTATTGCCTGTTTTGCTCTGTCAGGTGAACTATGGGAATTTCATGCACGGACTGATGAAGGAGAATATTCAGTTGAACCGGAAAGTTTTGTCGGAACTGTCTATGCACGAGCCGTACAGCTTCAAGGCTCTGGTTGATATCTCCCGGAATGCATTCCCTGGTAATAAGGCAGCCATAGCTCCCAAAAAGGAAGGTCTTGCAATTCTTGTCTAAGTTATCCTGGTTTTAGGATTGTTTCAACACACATTAGCATTATTGTTGTTGGGCAAGGTTTTCCTCTCAAGGATGTTCCAATGTTTTAGTTTTGTAAAACAGTTTCATTTAACTCATGTTATAAGCATATTCCTATGTATCCAGGAAGCAAGATCCTAAGCTTTTAAAGGCCCAACGCCGAAGCAGTCTAGGCAATGATATAAGCAGGTATTGGAACAGAGCGTAGGATAATCGTGCAGTGCTTAGGCGATTGCCTTCTCGAACAGAGAGTACTATGCATGGGCATGAATAACTCAACCATTTAGGTGCAACTTGTACAACCACACTGTTGAAGACAGGGATTTGACGTTAAAAACATAGCTTGTGAAGACAACCTAGTGCTACAAACACTGAAATCCAAATCTACTCAAGTCTTCAAGCTGACTACAAAAACCTACAACTGAATGTACACACACTGCACTGTAAGTTTGAATCGCAAACTTGTATTCATCCTGGATCAACTTTGACTCAGGATACATTCTCGTTTGTTACTTTTGCGGACCCTTTTTCACAGTTGAGATTAATGTTGCCTCGTGCTCTCTCGCTTGATTCGGCCTCTTTTTTCTGCTTCTCATTCTTCTTCTGGAAGCGACCTCCCGTGCCTCTAGCTCTTCTGAGTGCATGCAAGTGCCGAGATTCATGCAAGTATGGCTACAAAAGTTGTTCAATTTCAGAGAGGTGATAGATGAGTTGAGCGAAAAGCAAAACAGTTCAGAAAAATGTTCTACTGATACCTTTCGGGATTTAGCAAGTTTATTCTCAGACTCAGCCTTCGCACGAGATTGTCTGCGACGTAAGATACCATGATACTGTTTTGCATTTACAAAAACAGGCTCCTCGACAGCTTCTGATGGCAAGGGAACAACAGCTTGCTGAAGGCCCATCAACTGAACATGTACCAGGATAATAAACGATTTAAAAGACTTTAGTTTCCAGGGAATATCCAACAGCATGATGATTGATGATGACACTAATATCACAAGTACCATAGGATGAGCAGGATAAGGTTGTGCTGTATAAGGCTGCGAGTTATACGGGGAAAACATGGTTCTGTAGTATGGATCCGGATACGGGAAACCAGCATGTGCCTGAAAAATGCAATCCTAAGTTAAAGAGTTGATAAATTTGCCAAGTTCCAAAGGTTCAAAAATAGATAGGCCACAGACAGTTGCTTGAACTATATATAACAACTCCCTATCTTTTCATGAATAGGACAAAAATGAACATAATTGGTTTATATTTCAAAAAGAAGTCCTACATAAACCGTTCAGCCAATGTTATCAGGATTCTCATGAGAATCAAAGAAGAGAAATAAGAGCACGAAATTCAGTTTCAATGCCTTCAAGTTCACCAAGATTTATAGGTCAAAACTAATGGGAAATCAGCTAAAGTTTAACATAAATACCATTAGATTTCCACCTCCAGGTTGACCAGGTCCTGCGTAGTGCATTGCTGCCGATGCAGTAGCAGGATGAGACATCCCATCAGATGGAGATGACGGCTGGTCGTCAGCCAGGTTCGTTCTCTGCTCATCCGCATCACTATTATCTGAAAGTCGATGGCATATTTGAATCAATAAATTCTAATGATCAAGAGAAGACAGGACATACATTCAGGTCAAGGGGATAAGCAGCAACATCAACACTTCCAGTTATCAACAAAATGATTGAAAATGGATACGAACAACTTCATGCTTATCCTGTTTGAGTTTCCCAACTGAAATTCGGTTATCCGTAGTTTCGACAACTAAATTATGTTGATTCTACTTCAGCATTAGAAATCTCTCCAGAAAAACAATCAAAGTATTATGTTATGCATCAGCCAATACCTGTGAGGCTGTGGATCGACGATGTCATTATTCCGCTTGGTTACAGGAAGACCTGCAAATGCAGGAACCAGAGTCTTAGAACATTTTACTAGATTGTAACAGCAGATATACACCACAATACGAAAGATGACAAATACACAGGTCAATCAATCAATAATCTTGATTCATCACCAAATTTCCCAACTACTGAAACAAAGCGGGTAATTTCAACTAAAAAATTATCACCGAAATCCCCTAAACTGCAATTCCGTGATAAAGTTGGTCAAACTCAAGTCATGGAATCGAATGCAAGCATCTCTTTCAAGAGAAATTACAAAGAAAAACGAATTTGTGACCTTCATCCGAAGTTGGAATGTTCCAATACTCATACAAACCAAAAAAATTGATCTTTGCCGGTCGTGAATTAAGGAACTTACCTATGTAAGTAGGGATTTGATCTCACGCGATTGGGAAACCGCCATTCATTCTCTGTTTTATCACCCTTCCCTTCCCCTGTAAGACCAACACACACTGCGGATTTGGGATTTTATGGTCTGTGCCTGGGCGCAGGATGAAAAGGTAATTTCCGTCTCTGGGGAAGAGCGAAAAGGGTAACTGTATTCCATTTTTTTTTTTTACCAGACCCGTACGTTGGATGTTTGTACCATCGGTAACTTCCACAAAAAGTTTGGATAATTATATTTTTTCATTATTTTTTATTCAAAAATTTCTACATTAAATAATGTCATCTGTCGTCATTATCACATAAATTATCAGCAATCAGCATTGATTAAAAATTAATAAAATAATGATCAAAAGTGCATGTTGTGACAGGATTTCTTTGAGTGTGTGGACCTTAATTTCATCTCATGTTTTCTCTTACGAATAAAATTTTCTTTAATTAGTATTTAAAAATTAGCATCAATAAAATTGTCAAATATGAGATTTTGAACCTTAATGTATCCATTTTTCTTCTATGATATCAATTTCGTCAATACTGACAGGATACACATCAAATTTTTGTGTCAAAAAATAGTTTACCAATAGTACTATCTATCATATGCATATGTTAGTATATGATGTGATTTATTTAGTGGAGATTGTGCAAACAAGCATAATATGTACCAAATTTTGATGTACCCAATAAAGCATTTTGGGTATTTTTAGATGGTCGAAATTAAAAATTTAATATTAGTTTTAGAACTTCCATGTCTATACAATTCCACAAACAATCATGCATTTTGTTTTCGGGTGCAAAACCTAAACCTCTATAAATATAGGTGTATATTACCAAGCTCTTAACCAAAATTTTATGCACTCGTCGGTCATCACAAACAAAATATAAAATAAGTTTCAGACTTGTACGAGAATTATGAAATCGATCTTACATTTTAATCTCACAATCAAAATCATCTCAATTGATTGGTGCACTAAATTTTTGTGCTTTACAAATTTGCTTGCATATCCATCTATCATTCAAATTGGTCACACTAACAAAAACTTTATATATCAATTACTTCATGTTAAGGTGGGATTAAGATAACTTAATCTTCATCAATTTTTATAATCCTAACCACCTAAACTTAATCTTTAAGAATTACTTAAAATTATTGATAAAGATATTATTGAAACTCCACCAAAACATAGAGCTTTGAATGCATAAACATTTCATTGACATATCTAATTTCGACAATGAGTGACGACAGGAACATATTTGTGAGAATCCTCATGTTAGCTAAATGAGGCGTTCATTGTCATTAGGGAAGACCTAGAAAGGCAGACCATATCTACTATATGATAGATGACAAACCATATATAAATGTGAGGAATAATCTAATTCTTCCACATTCACAAGAGTATACATAATTCCGACTAGTCTAAGGTTTCCACCAAACGCTATTGGGCTTAGACATGCTCAAGCCACATTGTGTAGGTTTTCAACTCTAAGTCTATTAATGTGAGAGGGTTTCAACAATATAATTTGTTCTCTTTGATTCAATAACATGTCCGCCACCCCGTGAGTTCAGGCCAATGAATTGTCCTCCATCGCCCCTGGTGCGATGGATTAAAACCACTTCTTTAGTACAGAGTTGTTATGGTTACCGAAAATGAATTCGGTAACCTAGACAAAACAAGAACTCTTCGGCGACTTCGGGTTATCGGATTAAATCTGTGAATATTTCTGATCAAAATCTTTTAAGAACCCATAATAGCTTTTGGTTTCGACAACTTCGCTGCAAAAAAAACTCTATCAAATAACTATTTTAAAGACAATAGACTTAACCCTAGCTGTAAACGATGGGTTACGAAGATTGGTTCCTAAACATATTCGACATAATAATTTCGAAATTGATCTTAATTTTTGTTTTTTAATTATAACTCATTATTAATTCAATAGTTAATGTTTGGGTAAATCCAATCATTTGCGCTTACCAATTGGTCGTTATCATTTTGGTAAAATATGAGTGTCACCACATGATTGGTGAAGTTGGGTCTCGTTTGAAGATGTGGTGTACGAAAGCCAGTAGCGACGAGTGGCATTATAGAGAAACCCCGGAAAATAAAATAACTAATTACTTTGAAAAATAGAATGGTGGCAGCAATTGGAGCATGTGTCTGCCAGTTTCCCCGGTTTTGACCACACAGATCTCTGAAATCGCAAGACTCATTCTCAACCACTACATTCATATTTGGGTCTATTTATTATAGATTAGATTACATTTTCTATGGATTGGGTGACTACAACACCCCAATTTCTAATAGTTCTTTTTTTAGTTGATACCAAATTATTTTTAATAAAAATAATATTCCAACATCGATATATATTTTTTTACATCGGGGAATAAGAAATAAAAACTGAATACAAAGTAGTTCCAAAACAGCTTCAGCCAATAATCAGGGTGGTCGGAATGAGGTGAATTTGAGATGTTGCCATGGAGGAATAGAAATCCCATGAGTAAACTTGCTAAAAAAAAAAAGAAATCCCATGAGTAGGCATCTGCCAAGAGGTTGAGAGGTTGCTTCACAAACTGCATTCATATCACTTACTGATGCATCATTTCTACTATGAGGGTCTAGATGGTATATCATCAGTTGGTGATCTCGGTTGTTTAGAGCTCCCCTTGCCATCTTATCAACTTTAGTGTTCAAGGCTCTCGGAATATGGTGGACTTCAAAAGCTAGAGATTGTCTAATAGATTCCGGATAGCTTTCAAGATAGGTAAGTCATGGGGTATACCTTCGGATCAGTCAGCAGCTGAGTAGCTTCCCTACAGTCGGAGAATAGAGACAAGTTGGTAAAACCGTTCAGTGCTGCAAGATTAAGCCCGTGCCAGATACCCCAAGGCTCTGCAAGGAGGGGGGCATCTTCCAAGATATATAACAAAACCAATCCTCCAAGTACCCTCCGGATTCAGGATATAACAAGCTGCAGCCGCTCTCTCATTGGATCTTTTCACTGCAGCATCAACAAATAGGTTAAACTTTGGTTTGGAAAGAGCTCTGTTTACCTGTCCTTTAGCCAACTGGGTAAGGTTTGTAGTTGAACTCGTCCTTAGCTCATGGGAGTAAGCTCGCTTGGTGGAATGGATAATAGATTTTATCTGGTATATACAACTTCCTTCTGCTGTGCGCTTTCCCTGGAAGATCTCTAAGTTCTTGCAATGCCAGAGAACCCAACAAGTGACAGCAAAACAGAGGGACCAACCAGACTCCTGATTCTGATGTGATAAGTTCCAAGATAGCCATAAGAAAGAGTCCGCAGTACTCCAGAAATGAGGGGGAAAGGTGTTCACCAGGCTTGTCCATACGATTTTAGCTCAGTAGCAATCCCGCAATGTATGTAGGATGGTTTCACTATGCGGACATAGGTGGCACATTAGAGATTGAGATAGTCTACGTCGGGCTCTTTCTGCGTTTGTCCACAAGATCCCCTTAAGGGCTTTCCAAATGAAAATTTTGATATTCTCTTAGATAGACATCCGCCAGAGGAATTCCAAAACTGATTCAATATTTGACCAGGAATTGTTAGCTATAAAAACGTAAGCCGAAGCATTAGAGAACTTCCTTGAAGTCGTCCATTTCCAACAGATGGTATCCGGTCCCGCTGCAACTGAGGGTGGTAAAAGGGTGATGATTGCTTCTACTGCTTCCGGGAGGAGCACTTCCTGCAGTTTAATGATATTCCATTCTCCTGTGTTTGAAACAAAGTTAACTACCGTTAATGATAAATCCAAAGCTGATAAAGGGCCTTTTGCAAAAGGATACAGAGGTGTATTCAAACTGGACCAACTATCCAGCCAAAATATAGTAGTTGCCCCATCTCCAATCCTCCAAGCTGCACAATGTCTACATATTGGAATGAACTTTCGCAGGGACCTCCAGAGTGGAGCCACGCGAAGAGGATGGGGAGTTGGCTAGTAGGCTTCCCCGGTTGAAGTTGTATTTAGCTTCCAGAATTTCCATCCAAGGCTTTGAGGGGCCAGTAATCAATTCCCATATAAGTTTCATCATTAACACCAAATTCATGTCCTCAGATTTTCGAAGGCCCAGGCCTCCAACCTTTTTTGGGCTACAAAATACTTCCCAACGGATAAGTGGTTGTTTTTTTATCTTCCTGACTGCCTCCCCACAGAAAATTCCGAATTAAACTGTCAATTTTCCGGCATATGGTTTTTGGGAGACATACCGTCTGCATATGATAAACTGGAAGGGCATTCAAAATAGTTTTGCATAACACAAGTTTGCCAGCTTGAGATATTAGCTGCGGATCCACTTCTGGAGTTTCGATTGCACACTACACACTATATCTTGATGGAGGTCGAAAGACCGGCCATTAATTGAGATTGGTATCCCCAAATACTTGCCAAAGGAGTGAACTTGTGGAATTCCTAGAGTAGTACTGATAAGATCTGCTACCTCCTGCTACCTCCGGCTTAGTATTATGAGAAAAATATAGACCAGATTTTCCAGAATTTACCTTAAGTCTAGAGAAATCCCCCAAGAGCTCCAAGATAGACTGAATATTCTGTGCTTGTTCCACTGTGGCCTCCGCAAACATGATAATATCATCGGCATACATTAAGTGAGAGAGAGGCCAACCAGTTCGCCCGAAGGTAAGTGGCTTCCAGCTCTGTTCTGCTACACTTTTCCTAATAACTTGCGATAGCCGCTCCATACATAGGATAAAGAGGTATGGTGAAACGGGATCACATTGTCTGACACCAGTGGTAGGTATAAAGGAGGGACCACACTGACCATTCCAAATTACTTGTAAAGAATTGGTGCTTAGAGAAGACATGATTACCTTACTGAGCAATATAGGTATATGTGCTTCTTCAAGTGTATCCTGAATAAAAGTCCAGCGGAGACGATCAAAAGCCTTCGCAAGATCCAATTTTAAAGCCATAAAAGCCTCTTGGGCTGCTATAATGCAGTCGGAAATCTGCCTCCCTTTAAGAAAACTGGTTTGAGAATCATCAATCAGCTGAGGCAATATCTGTTTGAGACGGTTTGCGACAATCTTGGTGATCCGCTTTGCGTTGATGTTGAGGAGGGAGATTGGTCTGAATTGATCAAAACTGATTGGCTGCTCTACTTTAGGAGTAAGTACTAGCATTTCTTGATTTATTTGAGGATCCAATGCCCCGGAGTGGAAAGTGTTCTTAACAAATTTGCTCATAGTAGCAGATACTGCCTTCCAATTATACTGGTAAAAGCCCGCCGGGAAGTCATCAGGACCAGCAGCCTTGTCCGGATGCATATCAAATGTTGCCGTCTTAATTTCCTCATCAGTCCCTCCATTGATAACAACCTGAGCCGATCCTCGGATAGATAAGGGAATGCACCATTTACTGGGAAGGAGCATCTCAATTGCGAACTCGGAGATGGTGCCTCAGAGAAATGTCCTTTAAAATACTGAGTTACTTCAAGGGTAAGCTGCGCAGCATCAGAACACCAGAGAAATGTCCTTTTTGCAATGATACTTGAATTGTTAGAAGTATTCAATTAACGATAAATTCTGAGATTCTCAATGTTGTTGTATTCAATAATTAGTTACTGTACTCAATTTAAATCTGAGTGATTGATCTGACAATTGATATATGAGATTAGATGAGTCACCTAAAATGACTTAAATGACCTATTTAATATGAAATATCAAATTATCAGATCAATAACTAAGATTAAAATTGAGGACAATAACTAATTATTGAGGACAAAAACATTGAGTATTGAATCTCTTTTCAACTAAATTTAGTGTTCAAGAAATCACTTAGTGGACTCTGGACGTTAGGGGTCACCATGCGCTTAGCCAGCGGAGTATTCGTCCAACATAGACTAAAATTATGAAAATTTATTAATAAATCAGGAGAATAAAATATTCCTAATCTAAACCACCAAAGTCCAAAACATCGTCAGGCCAAGCAAGACAACAACTGAGTTTGCTGACCACGAGCCATTGGATCCAGCTCAAAATTCCGACCAGGTAAAGGAGATGAAGACAAAAAGGTTCTGTTTACTTATCTGCCAAGCTGGTAAGTTGTTTCGATCAATTTTTCAATGGCGATCTTCCTTTCTGTAGCTTTCTGCTGAGTTGCGTTGGATAACGAGTCGAGGAACGATGGTGCAGCCGAAAATCGCGCCGTCTATGCTGTCTTCGGATTTCGCAAATCTGGCATCGGAGGCGGAGCGCATGGTTCGTTGTGGTGCGGATTGGCTGCATATGGATATCATGGTAATTGGACTGTGTAAGCTTGATGCTTCGTCATCAGAAGTTTTGTTGATTTCAGCTTAATTGCATATCGATTTTGATTAATTTTCTTTTCGCGATTTTTCGAATCGCTGATGCATTAGATAATAGGAAAATGAAGTTATATAGTTCTACATTAGGTTAAATTTGCGTCGGAGCCAACTCAACTTCGTTGAAATTCTTCATATGGAGCATAGATTTAATTACTTGCTTTGTGTTCAATAGAAATTGTTTGATGTGAATTGTCTTATTGTGTTTTGTTGTTGCAGGATGGGTAGGTTGTTTACTCCGTCGAGGAGCCATATCATTATCTCATTTTTTTGCGAATGTAAAAGCATCGAAACTGCTTGAGATATAATACTGGCTTCCTTCAACGATGTTTAACTTGTATTTCACAGTCATTTTGTGCCAAACCTCACTCTAGGGGCTCCTATTATTGAGAGTCTGAGAAAGCATACAAAGTAAGCATTTGGTTCTTCTTTGAAAGATTCATTCTCATAAGTAATTTTGATGTTGAGTAGTGTCAATCTTCTGATTCAGTGCTTATTTGGATTGCCACTTAATGGTCACAAATCCTATGGATTACGTTGATCCTCTGGGTGCAGCAGGTGCTTCCGGTTTTACTTTTCATGTGGAAGCAGCAAAAGGTAGAGTTATAGCTGCAGCTACTCGTGCCTCAACATTTTGCCATAGGAGAGAAAAAGATTAGTGTCAATTTAACTGATGAATATGATCATAACTTTTGGATGTTTAGTCAATGAAACTGCATATTTCCTAAATCACAACTCCCTATGCTTCAGATGATTGGAGGGAGCTTGTGACAAAAATCAAATCTAAGGGCATGAAGCCTGGTGTTTCTCTGAAGCCTGCAACCCCAGTTGAGGATGTTTATCCATTGGTATGATTAATTAGATATTCTAAAGTCATATTGAATACCATCAACAGATTTACAATATTTTAAGGTGGTGTTTTCTTCTGTAAAACGGACCCTTTTTTATTGCTGTCTCATTTCAAAGCTTGAATATGAAAATCCTGTGGAGATGGTCCTTGTTATGACAGTGGAGCCTGGATTTGGTGGGCAAAAGTTTATGCCAGAAATGATGGATAAGGTGCGGTGGCCTTTCTACACTGGCATGCATTTATTGATTATAATTCTGTTTGCTTTAAGAAATCAAATCAATTACCTTTCATGTCCAGGTCCGCACTCTACGGGCTAAGTACCCAAGTCTTGACATAGAGGTGATTACAAATCCTATTACATTTCCTTCACGTTTTCAACCTGGTAAACTTCGTATGCTCAGTCCTTCCGTGCTCAGTCCGTACTCAACTTTTCGTAGCATTATCCGTTTTCGAAATTGGTCCACCATTGAAAAGCGTATACATTCTTAGATGAAAATCCTCATGCTTTGGCCCGGTTTCCGGCGACTTCGTTTGTTTCTAAAATCCTATTTAGGACTACTTAACCCAAGGAGATTCATAACCCTCCATTAAACGGTGATAACGTCGTCGAAACTGGTCTAAAGCATGTGAATGGTGCGATCAATTTCGAATGGTGCGATCAATTTCGAAAACGGATTGTGCTACGAAAAGTTGTGTACGGATGAGCACGACTAAGCATATGAAGATTTATGTTCAACCTAGTATTCATATTAAAAAGGTATTTTGTATGCAGGTAGACGGTGGTTTGGGTCCTTCAACCATTGATCTTGCTACTTCAGCAGGAGCCAACTGCATTGTGGCTGGAAGTTCTGTGTTTGGGGCACCGGATCCTGCTCATGTCATATCGCTATTGCGGAAGAGCGTGATCGACGCCCAGAGTATCGAATAATCATGCAGAAATAGTGAGTACTAACTTGACCTGATTCTCAACATAATGTATCCACTCCTGCGTTTTTTTTTTCTATCTTCTGAAAATTTGTTGGCTTACTTTCCTCTCTCTCAGAACATGTGTTGTATCGAAAGGGTTAAGCTATTGATGGAACTCTGATTTCTATCATTTAGATGAGATTCTGTTGAGCATCCACACCAACAACCAAAGAGTCCCAAGTCAATATAGTGGAATGGATTATGATTTGCCTTCATCGAAGTCACAAGTATGTGTGTTACATATTCTTTCGGGTTCTGGATACCCGAACTTGATATCTAACATGTGTCGGGAATTGTTTTGGGTTCGTCTAATAAAATCTGTACTCGAAAAAAAAAATGATTATATGTTCATGTATAAGATTTTGAGCATGTGTTAGAGGAATTTTCATATGTACAGCTTTATATATACTGTAAAAAGTACAACTTATACTTACCATCATCCGTTGTCAAAATTGGTCGCACCATTGGAAAATTCATGTATAGGAGATCAAAAAACTCATGTTTCGGTGAGGTTCCGGCGATTTTGTGGTCGGAAATTTTCTAAAATCCTATTAAAGACTACTTAATCCAGGTGGAAATGATTTTAGAAATTCCCGGTGATGTCGTTATTTGTACCAAACCGGAATATGGGCCTTTTGATCTTCTACGTATGGTCTTTCCAATGGTGTAATCAATTTTGACGACGGGTGGAGCCAAGTATGAGTTGTACTTTTTACCGTACATATAAATCTGTACATATGAAAATTTTTGGTTTACAAATATCCAAAAATCTCAATAAAACAAAATCAAGTTTTGGGTTTCCAAAATTCTAATAAAAAATCTTTAAATAAATATATATTAGTTTAGTACAAATAAAATTATTTGACGTGATATCCTAAATCGAAGTTCATTATTATTTTTTTTGTATTTATTATAATTTTGTGGGGATAAGAGAGAAATTAATTATTTTAAAATTAATCTTACTTTCAGAGTCAAGTGGGTTGAGTGAGATAAACTTCTTCATTATCATGTACTAAATATAAGATTTCGTTAATGTTTTTGGATTAAGGCTGTATTTAGCGTCGCCTTAATTCAATTTTATCTTATAAG
This sequence comes from Pinguicula primuliflora, assembly GCA_025802335.1. Taxonomy (NCBI): domain Eukaryota; kingdom Viridiplantae; phylum Streptophyta; class Magnoliopsida; order Lamiales; family Lentibulariaceae; genus Pinguicula; species Pinguicula primuliflora. Next base: position 779 of record JAOYMZ010045852.1, on the reverse strand, counting down.
TTAATTTGACAAAATAAGTCTGTTATGTGAACGCCCCACCTTATGACTTATAAGGTAACTGATTTGAAAAGTTCTTTTTTCAGTCTGATTACAAAATAAAGTGACTTATAAATCTTTCATTCCAATTTTGCCATTGGCTTTATATATCTACACGTCTCTACTATGAGTATATTATTTTCATTGTTCTAAAATTTATTGATAATATTTAAAATAATAATTATTTATTTTAATAATAAATTAAAATTATTAAAGTTAAAAATATTTTTTATTTAATAATAATTGTGATATATAATATTATAAACAATTACAATAACAATATAAAATAACGTCCTTTTATATCATTTTACGAAAATCAGTTACCTTATCAGGTAAAATTGCGAAACAAGTCTAATCAAATCAGTCACCTTATCAGTCTATCTTATCAGTCGCCTCATCAGTCACCAGTCACCAGTCATCTTATCAATCATCAATCACCTTATCAGTCATCGATCACCTTATTAATCAAATTTACTAAACACAGCCAAATTCAAAATAATAATGCTACTCAAAAGACGCACGAGTAAACAACAACGTTTTTTTAACCTATCTACTTAATTAATTAAAAATCAAATGAGCATTTCCCAATTCAAAATAAAGAAAGAGAAATAATTCCAAAGAAGAAAGAACGAAAACAAAAACTGGGGAGGGACAGCTCGTGCATGAATGAATGTTCAATGATCACATCGAAGAAGCGTTTGATTTGGGGGAACCTCAATTAATCAGCTATCTCCCAGCTGAGT
>JAOYMZ010045841.1:0-14634 GCA_025802335.1 Pinguicula primuliflora | reverse complement strand
TTGGGGGAGGATATACGTGTGTTTACCTTGATTCCATGAACATATCATGTGGGATCCTCACTTCGCTATGGCGAGGGGGAGGTCCTTGGGTGCCTTCATATTCTTTTATCGGTTGCATGTAGATTTTATCAAAATGAAAACAATGTAGTTTAAATTTTAATATATATACCAAATCTGGTAATGTCATGTATAATTTTCCAATGTTTGCCAGGATTTTGTTCTTAACAAATTTGTCCTAGACAAAAATCATGGACAAATGATTTCGATTACTACTACTGTTGTTATTGCAATTACCATCATTGATGAAAAATTTATATATAAGAGATCAAAAATTTTAGATGGTTTTGGACGACTTCATTGCCCAATAATTTCTAAACCCTGCCCTATTTAAGAATATTCACTCTTAGGTTAAGTAAATTCTAATTCTAATTTAGAAATTTCGGACTAAGTCATCAAAATTCCGTTATTGCATGATAGCGAAAGATGTCAATAGTCCAAACTCGCTTGTATAAATGTAGGTTTACTATACAAAATACTATTGTCACGGCAAGAATTTCATAATTATTTCAATAGAGTAATGATATTTATATTATATTTTTAATATAAAAATTGGGCACATAGTTCAGAACACATTCCCCATAAGCATTGAAATTGACATTGTGGATGAAAATTTGATACATTAAACATCAAAAGTCGGCCCCTAAATTGTGACCGGAGTTTTCTTTCTCTAACCTAAATTCTCTGCCTTCTCTCTAAAGTACTTCACGCTCTGCACAGTCTCTCCTTCCAAATCATCCGTTTGGATGAAATGGATCTGATCGGCAACGATGAATTCCCTCTGTTGAGGGGGGAGATTAATGGCTCAAAAGGTCTGGCTATTCCGTCATTGGGTGGTGTGGGCATCAACACGCCCCTGGCTTCGGTGGGGGAGTCAAATCGCCGCTCTTCAACTCATTTTTGCAAGCGGACTCCGGTGACCCTCGTAAAAAGATTGAGGTCATGCCGGACGATGTTATTCATTCTAAAAATGAATTGGGTCCAACTATCACCTTCAAAGAAAAGATTCAGCTCCAAATGGATGGTAACATGTCCGGTACTCTGATAATTCAGCCCCTGGGAAAACAGATGGGTTTTCAATCTCTATTCAGGAATCTCAATCTTTAATGGAAGCCTAAAGGTGAGCTTCGACTAACGAACATTGGTAATGGTTTTTTCTTACTACGTTGCTTAAGGAAAGAGGACTATGAGAAGGCCCTGTTTGATGGCCCTCACACCATTTCCAGCTACTATATTCGTGTCTTTTCGTGGTACCGTGATTTCGATGTTAAAGTAGAGCACATTGAAAATATTGCGACCTGGATACGAATTCTGGGACTTCCCACACAATATTTCCACGAAGGTATTCTGAAAGAAGTGGCGAAACCGATTGGTGAATACTTGAAAGCGGACTTATATACCCACGGGAAACAAGGGGCATGTTCACGCGATTAGCAGTCTGTCTGGATTTACGGCTCCCTCTGAAGCTGGCGGTCACAATTGACTAGAAAACATATCCAATTCAGTATGAAGATTTACATATTATATGCTATAACTGTGCCAGATTTGGACATCTAGCAGAAAACTATCCTCATGGTCCAGCAACTCCAGCTGATCCCAAGGGGATAAACACTGGAACTTCTATCTCAAATGGTGCCCAATCTTCTTCAAGCGGCGATTCTGGAATGGACTTTAGCACAATCACGTCGGGGGTCTTACAGGCGACTATAAATGGCTCAATTTTGTTGTTGTGTCTCTTATCAGAAACCAACGGTCATATTCAACCAGTCAAACCCGTGATTAACCAAACCGAAAAATCTGCAGGGAAAGGTGAGGAATCACGTGCTGGTTGTCTTAAAAATGTGGAACCAGACCTTTCTAAAGCAGGCCCGTTGATGGTCGCTTCAAAAAAAAGTGAGAAGGCCCATGCAAGATGGGCCTGGGAAACATATCTCTACTGGGCCTGGGAAAATGAATCTCACGGGGCCGACACAGAAAACATCTATAACTACATCTTTTAGCTATAACGTTCTCCAGAACTTAGAGGAGGATCCAGTGAAAGGCCAAACCTCCGTATTTGATGTGAATCTGGAAAGTGGGAAATCTGTTCCTGATTCTGCAAATCTATCTGACCAACGATCTCTAAGTAGCAAACCCACTCAAACATCGGGTCGCCTCAATCGTGTAGCTGGGAAGGAGAAGGGGAAAAGGAAAGTTAATTCTATAGCCAACAGAGACACGGCTTGGGCAAAGAAGAGTTCAGCGAACACCAAGAAAATAGAGAGTTTCCTTTCCTCACATCATCCTGATTTCTTCAATCTGGGTTCCTCAACTATCCCTAATCATAAAGCTGTTTTTATCCCTAATCCATCCATTACTCCAAATGCAGGTCTCCCAAGCTTCTCTTCGCCTAAATCTTCGGAAATTAATATGAAAATTATGGAGCAAACCGGTTTTCACATCGAGCAGCATGGCATACTTACGAGTGCCATCAGACCTGATGCTGGCCAACCAGTAGGGGAGAATGATCCTCCCCTGACCCAGACGCTGGAAAATGGCTGAAATCACGGAGCCTCTGCAGGAGCAGCATCCTGGTTCTCTGGACTCGGTCATTCTGACCCCAGAGGAATCCTCGCCCATGGAGACCGTTGAGCAGTCTAAAGCTCAAATTCAGGAAACCCTGAATCCGGTGGATCCCATGCCTGAGGATGCCCCCAATCTGGAGGCGAGCATTATGGAGGTTTCCTCCACTTAGTGAGCATATCTATCCCTTTCCTTATTATCCCCTATACTTCGCTTTACTCTGCTAAACAAATCACTGCATAGTTTTAATGGATAGTAAATAATTCTTGGAATTTTCAAGGTGTGGGGAATATTACTACGATTGCGGCAATACATCATTTAATTAAGGAACATCATCCGTGCATTTTAGTTTTGTTTGGACCCCGTATTAGTGGCAGGACTACAGATAAACTAATTTTGCAAATTGGACATGGGTTTATTAACTCTTTTAGGGTAGAAACTCAGGGGTTTTCAAGTGGAATCTGGATTTTATGGAATGACACTGCTAGAGTCACCATTCTAGATACGAATTGGCAATATGTGCATTGTAACGTTCTATATGATGATGCTCTTGTGTTCAACTTCACAGCTGTCTACGATTCTCCGAATCCCAGAATTCAGAAACTTTTATGGCAGAAACTCTTATCTCTTGCTGACCAAACAAACATTCCATGGATTGCGATGGGTGACTTTAACGCCTTCTTGCATTCAGATGGCAAAATAGGAGGGAGGCATTATTCAGGCTGCAAGAATTTTAAAAATCTAATTGATCAAGCTGACCTCTCGCCTATAGGTTTTTCAGGTTCAAGATTTACATGGGCACGTGGAAGGTGTCATGAACGCATTGACTGGGCACTGGCGAATGACTCTTTCATTTCCCTTTTCTCATGCAATGGGGTCCTACATCTTCCAAGAGTGTCCTCTGATCATTCTCCACTACGTATCAATATTGGTTCATCCTCTTCTTCTTCTAGACAGGTAAAGTCATTCAAATACTACAAGGCATGGGAGGCTTACCCAGATTGGAGGTGTTGGCTATCTCAGCATTGGCCAATGGACAGTGCACTTCCCGTAGCTTTGCAAACCCTTTAGGCATCAATTATGGAGAGTTGGATGAGTCACTTTGGGGATGTGTTTAAACAAAAGAGACATCTTCTAAATCGTCTTGCTGGACTTCAAACTTGCATAGCTAGGAAAAGTACTTTGTATTTGAGGAATCTGGAGCGGGACTTGAGAAATGAATTAGAGAATATTCTAGTGCGGGAAGAACTTCTTGGAAGGCAAGCGGCTAGGGGGAATTGGGTTCTATTTGGCGACAAGAACACGAGATACTTTCATAATATCCACAGGGAGAAAAGATCTCGTATTCGGGTAAAACGAATTCAACTCAGTCCCGACTGTTGGTGTTCAGAACCTTCTGTTTTACTGCAGGAAGTTACAAAACATTTTATGAAAATCTATGGAGCTAATCAATCAATGGATGGTGAACCCTCACATGTCTTTCCGCTATCCGACTATTTTCCGGTATTGTCTGCCATGCAGAGGTCCTGCTTTCCAGACCAATTGAGGATATGGAAATTAAACAAGCACTAATGGACATGGACCCAAACAAGGCAGCATGCCCTGATGGATATTCAAGTAGCTTCTATCATTACAACTGGGATACAATTTCAGCTTCTCTATTAAAGTTTGTTCATCAAGTCTTTATGCACGGCCAGGTAACCTCTGCGTGAATAAAGGCATGATACATCTTTTATCTAAGGTTCCGAATCTAGAAAGTTTTGAGAATTTTCGACCTATTACGCTTATCAAGATCAACATGAAGATTATCTCCAAGGTTATAGCCAACCGTCTTTGTGAGATCCTTCCCACTATTATTTCTCCAAACCAATCAAGTTTCATTAAAGGAAGGAGTATTGTGGAGAATATTATTGTTGCCCAAGAGGCATTACACACTATGAGTCTCTGCAAAGGAAACCAACACTTCATGGCTATCAAAATTGATCTAGCAAAGGCATTTGACAAAATGAATTGGGCTTTTATTGAAGATACTCTCAAGGATGTGGGCATTCCGGCATATTTATCAAATGTGATCATGTCTTCCCTCAGTTCTAGTTCTGCCCAAGTGCTATGGGATGGTTGTAGAGGTCCCACCTTTTTCCCGAAAAATGGTGTCCGACAAGGGGACCCTATCTCTCCATACTTATTTGTTCTTTGTATGGAGAGATTGGGGCATTTAATGGAAGCTGCTTTGAGGGAGGAGCTATGGAAACCGCAAACTTTTGGACGTCAAAGATCTAAACTGTCTCATCTCATGTCTGCGGATGATCTCATTCTTTTTGCCGAAGCAATGCATCATCAATCTTTATCCATTGCAACATGTGATGCAATGGATAAAGTTATTCGAGATTTTATTTGGGGAGGCTTTGCTGAACAATCGAAGCAGCCACTAGTAGTATGGCAGAAAATATGTAGACAGAAGGAAGATGGTGGTCTAGGACTCTCAAAGCTGCGACACACTAATCAAGTTTTCATGTTAAAACTTGCATGGGAGTTTTCCACCTCTCATGACAAGCTTTGGGTCAGACTGTTTAAAGCTAAATATGATACGCAGGTTCTTCCCTCTCCTGATCAAGGGACTGCTCCCCGTAGATCTATTATATGGAAATAAATGGGCCGTAATTCTCAGCTGGTACTTGCAAACACAAGATGGGTGATTGGTGATGGGTTTTCAGTATCCTTTTGGCAGGACACATGGTTTCCATTCTCTCATTCTTTATCCTTATTTGCTTTGTGTCCATTGTCCTCATCTGACTTGGAATGCAAGGTTTCTAGTTTTTGTCTATCCTCAGGTGGCTGGGATGAAAGGAAACTAGTTCGGAGGCTGCCTTCTTCGGTAATAGATATCATTCTTACATTGCCGGCCCCGAGTTCTTCTGCAGGAGCAGATATTCGCACAAGGGCATACTCTCTGAATGGACAATTTAAATGCGCCTCTGCAGTTGACCTAGTAGCTAATCACCAAAATGATTCACCATCTCCACCATGGAATCAAATTTTGTCTCTTCAGACACAGGAGCACATTGAAGTCTTTATTTGGAAGGTCCTTCATGGAGCTCTATGGACCATTAGCCTGAGGGCGAAAAGAGGCTTATCATCACTCCCTGACTGCCCCCGATGTCCAGCTAATGAAACAATCATGCACATCCTGCGAGATTGTGCAAGGAGTAGAGAGATATGGTTGTATACAAGTCTCCCCATTCCTAACTTGTTCTTCAACACTTTATCTCTTAATGACAGGATTTTTGATAATATTTCTAGTGACAAGAATGCGCAGGAATGGTGTGGCCTTTTTGCAACCACATGCTGGAAATTGTGGACTGCAAGGAATGAGGAGATTTTCCAAGCAAAATTTGTTTCTAACAGAGGTCTTTCCTTTTCCATACAGGCCTATTTCTGGGAGAACCATCGTCTGTGGCAGCAAGAAAGGTGCAGGATGAAGTTTACAAGTCGGAATTCATCCTCTTCTGATCCTGAAGTGGGACTCAATGTGGGAAGGGCCAGCCTTTGGGTGGATGCAGATGTCTGCGGACCTTCAGAAGCAACTGCTTGTGGAGGGGTTCTACGTGATCGAAATGGCTCATGTTAGCAGGGTTCAGTCTTAGGCTAGGAACATGTTCAGTGGTCTCAGCTGAACTCTGGGCGCTGTATTGTGGTGTGGCTTTGGCATACAGCTTCAACTTGCAGCATATTCAGTGTTTCTCGGACAGCATAGCGGCTGTTTATCAGATCCTTGGCAAGAGTGTGAACTTAATCAATCAGACTCTTACCAGCCAAATCAAAAGCCTGATCTCGCTGTGTACCTCCATGGATCTTCATTTCATTCCAACAACACAGAACATGGATGCTGATCGTCTCGTTAAAGCTGGACTAGCTCAACCCATACGGCAGCTGCATATGTTCTTAACTTAGTTTCAATTTGATTCAATGACACAGACACAGTCAGACATCACTCTTCCAGTTAGCTTCTTTCGTAGCATGGACTCACAGTCTCAAGGTTTGTTATCCTATTTACTGCCTCCTCTGGCCACCACAGATGGGAATGGGAGTTCCTCCAGATCATTGCAATTGGAAAGGCAAGTTTCTACTAATGGACAGGTTATCCGCACTTCCGCATGGGAAGCTAGTACATCTGATGGAAACCTCGAATCAGGGGAGACTCTGTCGTCAACCACTCCGAATACTGGGACTTTTCTCTATGATCCACCTTGAGTAGTATTTTCTGTTTTGCACTATTGTAAAACTTTTTGTCTGTTTTTTTCCGGCCAAGGGCCTCCAATAAAAATAGATGTACGAATGATCCACACAGTCCTATGTCAGAAATGTATAACTCATTTTGTAATTAATTTTGTCGTGGATAGACCTAGATAATATATATATATTTTTGTTTATGTACACTTTCAACTTAGATAAAAATTTACTTATAAAAAAAGGTATACTATGGCTTGGGGGTTTCGTGAACCCAACTTTTTAGCATTTTAGTTACAGAATCAAAATTGAGCACTAATTTCCGAGGGCATCTATATGGGATGAAAAAGTAACACCAAAATTCAAAGAAAAATTGCTGAGAACATATAATTGGGTACTTGATTTTTAACACTTTTTGTGCATCATGTGATAAGTTGCCAAGTGAATTTCGTCCATTTTTCTTACGAAAACTTTTGTCCGGTATAGACTTTTTGCTAATTTCCGGAAAAAAAACTATACCATAAGAAAAAATGAAAACAAGAATTCAAGGTGACAGAAGTTGATTGGATAAGCATTAAGTGTGAGTCATCATTTGAATTAATAGTATGTTGTCATGTGGTGTTCTTAGGCTTCTTACTCCCATTTTTCATGTGGCACATCAATAGGGATGACAATAGGGCGGGGCGAGGCGGGTCAGAGCCACCCCACTAGTGTGTGGTGCACGGAGAGGACCCGGACCCGCCCGTGCCTGGCAGCGGGGCAACCCGAACCCGCCCTGCCCCATGAAGACCAGATCAACGGGTCGGGTAAAAACCGCCCCATATCCGGAAAAAACGAATTTAGAAATGAATATATAAAAAATATTTAGACTATAAATAATAAAAAATATATAAAAAATAATTAAATATTAATTTAAAGGACGGAATGGGTCCGGGATAGGTTGCTCACCCCTGCACCAGACCCGCTCCGTGCTAGGGCAGGTCCGGGGCGACCAGCCGGGAAAGTCCAAATTGCTAATGCTACATAGCAAACCTCCTTACGCAAACACTTTGGAATCAATTTTAACTTTTGTCCATGCATTTGCGAGAGGAGAAATAATGAGAGTAAAAGATTAAATTTCAACACATTCTAACACTATTTTCGAAATTGACCTCATCAATGAAAATTAATTCATTAATGATCAAAATTTCCTGTTCTGGTTGGATTTTGGTGACTTCGTCACCAGTAATTTTTAAAGTCTAATTAAGGACTTGTTAGAAAAAACTGAAACTAATTTATCGGCGATGAAGTCGACAAAATCCAATCGGTAAATGAGTTTTTGATTATTGATATATTAATTTTTCGTTATTGATGAAAATTTAGATGACGATGATGTGATGTGGTTGTAATTTAAAGTGAGTCAAAATTTAATATCACACAAATATCTCAATAATTAAAACCAAACAATTATGAAAAAACTTCCTAGTGACGTGTCATCTTTCCTACGTCTTATCATTTTCTCCTGATAGAATAATGGTATATTTTTTTGGGATAACCATGGTATCCGGAACCATTTTGGCCCGACTAATTCGTGGGATCCATGCAAAGCGACCCCTCCACATGGATCAGGTAAGACTTGGGCCTTTAGCCCGTGGTCGTGGCCCCAAAGAATTGTTTGCACCCAGTGGGGATTGAACCTGAGACTTCATCCCTCTTTGGAGATTTAAATTTCAGGCCTCCACCACTAGGTCAACCCCTTGAAATTGAATAAAGGTATATTTAAAACAAATTATGAAAGAAAAACTAGGCTATAACTAGATTATTTATTAATGAATGCTTTTTGGCACATCTCAACCCGAATCGTTGAAAATCATTCTACCATTCGATTACAAATCTGAAGGCGATAGAAAAAATCAACACTAGCCACAATTACCCTAGGAACCAAATTGGGCTCGCAATTTCAATTTCAAGCCGCGTGATCAAAACAGAAATTTTCGATTGCTGAAATTAAAATTAATCACAGGTTTCGGAATGCTTGTAAGTAGTTAACTTTGGAACCGATTACAAATTTCGCTTTTGGCAACTACAAGGGCCATAGAGAAATAATTTTCTCTCCAAAATTCTTCCGCTTTACAGTGTATTTAGAGATAGTATACTATTGATCAAATTAAAAAAACCCTAATGGGAGACTGCGCAGCCGCCGGCACTGACGATGGTGGGGGTCATCGGCCGGGGAAAGAAGTAATCAACTCGAGTCACAATTCGGAGGAGGGCCCGTTGAGAAATGCTCCATGTCCCGAGAGCAGCACACCCAATTTTCGGAACCATCCAAAAATATTGTTTTTTTAATTTTTGCTAATAATTAAAATACAATTAATTTAATTATACAGTTCAACAAAATTAAAATATATGATTTAGGGTTTATAACATCTAGCTTTAGGGTTTATAGGGTAGGGTTTTAGATTTTTACGGCGGCGAACATTAGATTTAGAGTTTATGGTTTTTGTTAGAATTTATACTATTTAACTTTTGGGTTCATAGGATAGTGTTTTAGATTTTTACGACGCCGAAGCCGCCGTAATATTAGATTTAGAGATTAGGATTTTTGTTAGAGTTTATACCATTTAGCTTTTGAGTTTATAGGATCGGATTGTAGATTTTACGGCGGCGAAGCGGCCGTAATATTAATTATAGAGTTTACAGATATAGTTTATACTTATATTTTTTATGTTTTTAGGATTTTATATAGGTTATATATTTTTGTTGCATGTATATAACCAAAAGTAATGTTGGTGGGGTGGTAAAGTGGGTCATGCGTGAGGCTTGGATTGGAGAGAAGCAAGGGAATTGGGGATCGAGTCTAATAGGCAACTGAGATTTTATTTTCTCGCAGGTTTGAGAGTCCTAGACCACCTACATTTATACTATACCTACTCTTCTGGTGGTTGTGTGAATTTAAGCTCTCAAGCAGCCTATCTCGAAAGGCAACGATAACTATGTTGCTAAGGAAAGGATTTTTCCTCGTATAGGGATCCCATCCTTGATTGGAGGGATTTTGGCTATTCTTTGTATCTATAAATAATGTAGAGAAGACCATATACTACATACAAGAAAAAATAAAGAAAAAACGAAAGAGCTCTTCCCGTAGAGTAGGCTATTGCCGAACCACGTAAATCCTCGTGTTTTCTTTACAATTTCACTTATTATGGTATCGGAACAGTGTTTTCGATCTTGAAACCTGCATTCATCTACCTAAATTTAGGTATTTCTCGGCATACATGGCCGAAGACCATGGAGATGCATCGGCCGTCAACAATCTCTCTCAACAGTCTATTCAAGACCATCGATGTCTCCGACCAGAGAGGAACATCATGGTGCGAGTACCTGGTTGGCTCAATTACACACCGGATTCTGGCCGTCAGCATGTTTGTTTTTCTATCCACCATTGTTTTCCGTTGATGTTTCCCAATCTCCGATGGGTTGGTGTACTTTTCGGAAGATTTCTACAACCTATGTGGTTCGTATTTTAGTCTACCCAGGAGCTGGCCACCGTCACGCATTTTTGTTGTGTGTTTCCGCCCAGCATCTATTGAGGTTAATTTTAGCACTCAAGTGTTTAGTCATGGACAGACGTACTTAGCAATATCTACAGTCACATCTTCTGACAGAATCAATGTTCTATTATCTGAGGATAGTGCAAATATCATGGTGAATGTTTTGTATCATCAAGTATTATTGTAATCGTCATTTACATTTAATTTCAATTACACGACGAAATTTAAATTTATAAATTAATATTCAATTTGGAACATAATTATCTACTTTAAAATTTTCATAACTAATTAAATAATTTTTGTTTACTGAATTCAACAAATTTAAATTACGGACTGCGGCTTCAGCCACGAGCTATAACCTTAATCAGTCAAAGGGTCCAGTCAAGTGTTACTTTAAAATATAGTCCTTGAAATGGATCGTGCAATGTTATAAGATTGAGGATTAAAATATACGCCTTCAATGAATGATTTCCGCTTCCACATGACGAGACGACAATTTCTCATTCACCTGGCATACGCTATGACGATCAACAAGGAACAAGAACAATCTGTAAGGGCCGTGGGGTTGACTTCAGCACTCCCGTGTTTAGCCACGTACAAACGTACGTGGCATTATCTAAAGTTACATACTGTCACCGAATCAGTGTTCTATTATCTGGACACAGTGAGATACCATGACGAGCATTGTGTAACATGAAGTACTGATGCAACTGTGATATACATTCATAAATTATTCCGAACATTAGAGAAATAATTATCTATTTTGATTGTTTTATAACAAGTAAAATAATTTATGTTTTCTGAATTTAACATATTCAAAACACGGACCGTGGCTTCAGCCACGGGTATTATCCTAGTCTATATATTAATATAGGATGAGCTTGACACTTTCAATTATACATTTGCAATTTTATTAGTGAATTAGCACTTTTTACTTTTTTTTTTACAATTTCTTCCATCCTTTCTCATCAACCCTCAAACCCTAAGTACGTCGTGGTTCTGCGGCAGTCACCATTGAACCATAGCTTTCCTCCTTTTTCTTTCAACGGCTTTGCAGTGGAGCTTTATTCTTCAATTCTTCTTTTTCAAACAATCGCTACAATTTTACAGTGACTTTAGTTACTGGTTATATCTAGTATGAGTTAAATAGTTATTCCCATAATGTAGGGTTTAAACTTCTTTCTTCTCCCTGTCTCTAATAGAGTTTTTTTCACCTGCCGAATCATCCGGTGCCGAACACCCGTCTCCAGTGTCGAACGTGTTTCGTGGCCGTCGGATCCTACATCTGGCGGCCAAGATGATACTTAATTTAAAACATCACCTGCCGGGTCAAATCCGCAACCCGCGACCCGACACGTGATAATTTTAAGTAAGTATCATCCTTGTCGTCGGATGCAGAATCCAACGGCCACGAAACACGTTCGGAACTGCAAGGATCATTCGGCACTGGATGATTCGCAAGTGAAAAATTTTGGTCCTAATAATTCCCCTATCTATTCCACCACTTGCCATCCTAGGATATTGACTAAAACATCCACACTTTACTCTCTTTATAACAGTGTGATGAAATATTCATCCCCATCTTCCAAGTAACCCAACATTTGTTGCATGTATTCCTCAATGGACTTCCTCTGCAGCCTCTCCTCTGCTCTTGTCCTGTCCCTCCTCCTCCTCATCTCCGCCGTGGAATCCCAAAAACACTCGGTCGCCATCGATCTATTCCACCACGATTCTCCCTGTTCCCCTTCGTACGACCCTTCGCTCACCCCCTCCGACCATCTAAGAAGATCCATCTCCCGCTCACAAAAACGTAAAGAATGGTTCGCCAGTGCCCACCTCCGGTCAACTTCCGCCGCCGCCTCCCAGCAGAAGGTCGATACCCCAATCTTCCCCAACATGGGTTCTGGCTCGTTTCTCATGCAAACGTATCTCGGCACTCCACCACCAGGGGCAAATCTAGGATTGTAGGATTGTGGGTGCTCACTCGAAATTTAGTTAACATAAAGTATATAAATAATATTTAAAAATAAAAACAATATTTAGGTGTATAATCGTGTACAATTTTTCGATTCCATTTTCCATGGTCAAAATTGATCACACCAATGGAAAACTTGTATATAAGAGAACAAAAGGCTCATGCTCCGGTGTGGTTCTTGCGACTTCATCGCCGAGAATTTCGAAAGCCTTTTCCCCTTAGGTTAAGTAAATCATAATAGAGTTTTAAAAATTTATGGCGATGAACACCGGAGTATGAGCCTTTAGTTCTCTTATATACACGCTTTTCATTGGTGTAATAATTTCAAAAACGGACAATTGAATCGAAAAATTGTACACAAATTGTATAATTAATAGCTGTACACTTGAATTTCCTCTAAATATAAAATATATTAATGCATATTATATAAAAAGGAAAATAATGACAACAAGTAAAGAATAAATTTTCGATTTAAATAAATATATATAATATCATTCTAGAAGTTGGTAAACCAATAATAAATTACTTAATATTTTTTTAAGAATTGGCACATCATTTAATAAAAACTATTCATCTTCTCTCTCTCCCTTTCTTCTCTTTCTTTGTCTTTATTCTTCTTTGGTCTTTTTTTGGATTTGGACTGGGGGTGCTTGAGACCCCCAAGCACCCCGTAGAGAGCTGATACACACCACGACAACACACACGCGACAAAGGCACGACTCACTCATACAGTGGTGGGTCCCACATGTCAGCATGTGGGACCCACCCAACACATTGTGAGATGCAGCGTGCGTTTGTCGTTCCAGATTGTCATGAGCTTTTGCATTTCACCACCCCGTAGGTCCGCCCCTGTCCACCGTAGAAGCAAATCCTCGTCTTCGACACCCGGCAGCGACCTGATATGGACGCAATCCATATCTTGCAAAGAATGTTACCCGCAGAAGGTTCCCCTCTTCAATCCAGGGGCTTCGACTTCTTACGATATTGTCTACGATATCGACGCAGCGTGCTACTTGGACACCAGTTTCTTTATCGCTCCGTCAGGTTGCAGATATGATTACGGCTATGAGGATGGGTCCAACACAGTTGGTATCGTGTCGCTGACTTTCAACTCATCAGACGGAAGTACGACGTCGTTCACCGAGACCATATTCGGCATCGGGTTATACAACACGGGCCATTTCGGCACAGATACGGGCGGCCTCATCAGCTTCGGGAAAAACAACATCTCCTTTCTCGTTCAGTCTGGCATCGACAATTTTTTTTCTGCCTCCCTCCCTATAGAGTCATGATGCCCACAAAGATCATGCTCATGTTCGGACCCCAAAACGCAACCCAAAACGGCACCGTAACGATTTCGGCACGCAGTGATGACAACACATATTGGGCCGTTAACTTTACCGGCATCAGTTACGCTCAGTGGCGGATCTACATGGGTGCTTGGGGGAGCCCAAGCACCCCCAATCCGAATGAAAAATTGCTCTATATATAGATACAAAAAGTGTTCACTAGACAACACATCTGAAGGAAAGAGTTTGCTGGGTGAAAGAGGAGAAGAACCGATGAGGTATATATTCACCTATTATGTTGTATTGTTCTGCAATTTAGTTTGTTGCTGAAAATTGGGATCTTTCACCAAATGTTCGTTGATTGTCTTTTGCAGAAAATTGGGTCCTTTCACAAAATTTTGAAGGGTTTCTGTTTTGATTACCTAGCCATAGTTTGTATCCGGGTTGCCTTTCGTTTCGCCCCATGGACCATTTAGCCACAGTTTAGTCTTGCTTTATTTTTCATTTTTTTGTAGAGGTCTTTGTGTTGGGAATTTGTCCCACATTGGTTAGAGAAGTCTTAATATGCTAATATAAATAAGGATTGTGGGCTACAATCAATCACCATAGGCTTATGGTTTTTATGAGGGTTGCCCACCTTCCTAATTATATTAGCCCACATACGTGCACCTGCGCACACGAGGTCCGAGCCCAGAGAGAGGCGGACCAGTTTTCTAACATGGTATCAAAGCAGGCGGTCTGAGGCCGAGAGTGTTTCCGGAAAAAGTTCGGAGTGAATTGGCCTAATGGGCCCATGGGAGGTTTGGCCCAATTTGGGCATTGTTTCAGCAGGTCTCGATGATTGTTTCCGAGGTCCTCGTAATTATTTCCGGGAAAATCCCGAGTATTGATCCCATTTGGGCATTATCGGTGTCGTTGTCCAAGTCCAATAGGGTTTACCTAGTTGGACTTGAGGGGGAGTGTTGGGAATTTGTCCCACATTGGTTAGAGA
>JAOYMZ010045830.1:0-14634 GCA_025802335.1 Pinguicula primuliflora | reverse complement strand
GATTTCTCATAAGGTTACTTTTGCAAATGCCCCCAACTTTTGGTTACAACCCAACCCAACCCAACCCTTTCGTCACCTATCCTATATAATTTTCGGACCAATGCCATTCATACACTTTTTATACACTTATTCGTTGACATTATAATTTATTAATATTCACAATCACAATTTTTATTATTTTTTATTATTCGATTCTTTTTATTTGTGAAAAATAATGTCCAAAAAAATATGTATGAAAAATTTTTTGTTCATTTTCGAATCAATAGAGAGGTAACGAGCTAATTATTCTTTGCATTGCAATGAATTTCAAGGACATATTGTATAACTTTGAGTCACCTCTCAAGACCCCACGCGCTTGGCACTTTCCTAGTTTCCTGAAGTAAACATTCATTCCCATCTGTCGAGTAGTAAATAAAGCGAAGAATAAATAAGTTACCTGCTGCTATAGTTTTTCAAGCACTTGGAGAGCAGTTACGAGTGTATTCTCGTCGATAAAAGGTGAGGCGTATGCCAAAATTAAACTGAGCTTTGATCAAGTAATGGGTTCGTTAGCTTGTTTGTTGTATGTCAATCTGCCTCTTTGATCAATTTTGTTGTTCCGGGTTTTCCGTTGTTTATGAAGGTGATTTATCTTCGGAAGCTTCCTTTTCATCTGGAAAAAGGGATCTTTAGTGTTCTTTTTTGTGAACTATATGTGATTTTTGATCAAAATTCTTTCGTTTTGATGTTCAGGGATTTGCATACTCGTTTCGTCTATTGGATTTTTGTGGGTTATGTGAGATTGGTCTCTCGGCGGCTTAGTGTTTTTTTTTTGTACAGTGTATATCAATAGATTGTCATTCTGACTTGCAATTGGAAAAGATACCATCTTATAAAAAGTTGCTTACTTCCCAAAAATCTTTGATGGTTTGATACCTTTGCTAGAGAAGGCGGTGGCTCTAGGCGGCCTAGGCGTTGCACTAGATGGGCGCAGAGTCCGCCCACCGCTTTCTATAACACTGTTTGCTACTAACCTTTGTCAGGTTCTGCTCAATTTAGTTAGAATTTGATTAATTAAATGTCTTATTTAATAAACCGGAACATTTGATAGAATACTTAACGGCTACTTGATTCTCCTTGACTTCTTGTATAAATGTGTGATGGTTCAATAAGAATTTAACTGGTTGGGATTGTAATTCTTTTGGGCTGCTACCTCGGAGAGAACTGCATACTAAACTTAAAACTTTTGGCTGCAAATGAAATGCCTTTACGTGCTTCTTAAAATCTTCTGTAAACTGAAGCGTTTATTCCATAATTAGAAGCATAATTTATCGTGCTTGAAGGTCCCTCTAGTCCGGTCCTCGTCTTGTTTCTGAAAAATGTATATAACTAAAATCCTATAGAAGAAAGTCACTGTAAATCTAAAAAAAGGGGTCTGTTTTGAGCCACATATTGTGACGCCAACAGCTCTTATTATTTTTTTACAGTGTTAAGGTCCATTACAGTGTTAGATTGTGCCACATAGTTTTGTTGCTGCCATATCATGAATATGATTGTAGCTAAACTGTGATACCTTGTCTACTGGCAATATTTTTAGAATAGCTATAAAATCATGAGTTGCTTAAGTTGTTGTGAGGATGACGACGAGCATAAATCTGCTGGCAATGGATCGTATCCAACAGCTCATACTGCAGGTGAATCATTGTGTTATTGCTGTCGGCAAGCCCTGTTGTTGTTGACGCATTATTGTTCATCACACTTACTTAACTGATATTCCCGTAGGCAATCTTGCAGGCTATCGTGCGGCCGAAACAGCCGAAAAGGACAGACACACCATCAGCATGCAGCCGATTCTTGTGCCTGCAATTCCTGTTGATGAATTAAAGGAAATAACGGAAAATTTTGGCATGAAGTCCTTGATTGGGGAGGGGTCCTATGGACGGGTATACCATGGGGTCTTGAAAAGTGGTCATGCTGCTGCGATTAAGAAGTTAGATTCTAGCAAGCAACCAGACCAAGAATTCCTAGCGCAGGTTTGTCCATAACATGCCACAATTTAAAGAGCCCGTTTGACTGTATTTTCTGTAGAGATATATGGTTTCGTTTTGGAAAATTCAGGTCTCTATGGTATCACGACTGAAGAATGAAAATGTAGTCGAATTACTCGGGTATTCTATAGATGGCGGTGTACGAGTCTTGGCATATGAGTATGCCCCAAATGGTTCCCTGCATGATATTCTTCATGGTGAGCCTCAGACATGTATTTTCAGATCCCTTTTTGCTTCAATAAAGTTGAATCTGTAACAGGTCCAAGCGAGAAAGTTTGTTCGTCGTGGCCTTTTTAGGCGTATGTGTGACTAACATTGTCCATTGATACAGGACGAAAAGGTGTTAAAGGTGCACAGCCAGGTCCAGTTCTTTCTTGGGGACAAAGAGTAAAAATTGCTGTTGGAGCTGCAAAGGGACTGGAATACTTGCATGATAAGTCAGAACCTCATATTATTCATCGGGATATCAAGTCCAGCAATGTTTTACTTTTCGATGACGATGTTGCGAAAATTGCTGATTTTGATCTGTCAAATCAAGCCCCTGACAATGCTGCTCGTCTTCATTCAACTCGTGTTCTTGGAACATTCGGTTACCATGCCCCTGAGTATGCACCTTACTCTCTTTTTTATAAGCTATAGGTATCCATCTCCTGCCGGGCCTGATTAATCCCATGCAAAGGGAATTGTTTGTGGCAAACTCGGGCGTAAGCCCGCAATCGTGCCCCAAATGAATTGTTTGTTCCCGGTGGGATTTGGACTTGCACCTCGTGTTCTGAGAGACTTAAGTCGAGGTCTTCACCCACTAGGACAACCCGGGTTTATTCACCTTAGTCTTTGATGGTGAACAACATTTTAAAACTGATTGTTCTGCAATAGAGTCGTTATTTTCTTGTGGCTGTCTTTCTTTTGGCTCCAGATACGCAATGACAGGCCAGCTAAGTTCAAAAAGCGATGTTTACAGCTTCGGTGTCGTACTCCTGGAACTCTTGACAGGCCGCAAACCAGTCGATCACACATTGCCAAGGGGACAACAGAGCCTTGTTACATGGGTACGCACGCCATTTGCATATAACAACCATACTTTTGTTTCATCATTTGCATCTGAACTACTTATATAACTGATATACGAAGTGGAATCATTCAGGCAACGCCAAAGCTCAGCGAAGACAAAGTAAAGCAGTGTGTGGACGCCAGACTTAGTGGAGACTATCCTCCTAAGGCAGTTGCAAAGGTAAAACAATCCACCCAAACAATTTTCTGGATTTGACTGCTAAGCTTATCATGAATTCCTTGGTACAAAAAACAGATGGCTGCTGTTGCTGCCTTGTGCGTGCAATACGAAGCGGATTTCCGCCCCAACATTGGCATTGTAGTTAAAGCACTCCAACCTCTGCTGAATACTCGACCCGGTCCATCCACGGAGACACCACACTTGTGAATTACTTCAGTATCATGGTGTTCCTACGAATCTATGTTACAAACTGCAATTGGGACAAAGGCTTGGCTTTGGAAACAAGCTATCCAGTTGGAATATGAGAAGTTGTGTGATCTTTATTCTCAGCAAATCTTGAGTTGTGGTCAATCCTATATATAGTTTACCTCTTAGACCCACCATATGTGTAGGAGATACTGAATTGAGCATTCTTTTGTGAACAGATTAGTCCCAGGCTTGCAGTTTCTCATCTGTATAAAGATTTAAGTGGATTCAGCACCTTCCATTTAGACAGACAAGGCCAATGTTATTGTGTACTTTTTCGATAACGCTACCGAGGTAGGTAAACCAAGCGCTCTACCGCAATAGTTTTCAAACTTAGTTAGAGAGTTAAAATCACACTTGACAGGCTGTAATTTGGAACCATGATTTTTGAGTAACGTTGAATGCAATTATTACTCTCACAATCACTAACCCAACCCTAATGAGGTTACAAACTGTATTTTTTTTTGGGTGGGATGGCTGGGTGGGGTGAGTAATTAAAACTTTACACACTGTAGAATTTGCCTGTTGAACCATAGAACAAGAAAACAGTGCGTTTTTTCAACAGCTACTTACAAACATTCCTCATTTTATTGTATCATCTCATGTCAAATTTCTATCATTTTCCTACTTCTGTTTCCTTGAACTTCTTCCTGGAACTCCATTCTTTTGGTGTTGGTGTCAAATATTAACTCTTCGCTTCCTTTACTTTTCGCCTTCTCCGGCCCTGCAGTTCAGCAATGTCAAGAAGGTAAACCAGCCTTGGCCTAACCAAAAACAAACAAGAAGAAAATACAGAGCTATTGCTAAAGTAACAGCAAAAGTTAACTAACTAGAACCTCTCTTGCTACTGGATACTCTTCAGACTCCAGCATCCTGACAACTTGGCTCATGCTAGGCCTTTGTTCAACGTTCGGATCAACACACCTCAGCGCTGTCAGCAGAGCTCGTTTAAGTGCAGATGTAGATGGCCTCGTCTCGAGATTCGGATCAACTACTTCCTCAGACCTCTTGGCTCCAACCATCATCTTCAACCAATCTACCAAGTTTTTCTGCATCACCAATGTGAGCTTCAAGACCCAACTTTTCCTCAAGTGAACAATGTTAGTGATATGTTTTTGAGTACCTCATGGACAGGGAGAGAGTCATCCACCGGATCTCTGCCTGTTATAGCTTCCAAAAGAACAACTCCGAAGCTGTAAACATCGCTCTTCTCATTCAGGAAGCCGCTACTTGCATACTCAGGAGCTACATATCTGGATATATAGGAAACAAGAAAAAGGCCGATATCGGATACTATACCAGACGAAATTCGAATCTTTTGCAGTGTCTATGAGAATATCTGACCCGAATGTTCCCATAACTCTTGTGATAATATGACTCTTCCCAGCTCCCAGCAGCTTGGCAAGTCCAAAATCAGATATTTTAGCATTGAAATCATCATCAATCAGAATGTTACTCGACTTAATATCTCGATGCACAACTTTCGGCTCGATGGCCTCGTGCAGATATGCAAGACTGCAAGAGTTAGAAATCATCATAATCAACAAAAGCTAAAAGTCATCAAAGGACTCAAAGGTTAGCGACACGAGACTATCACATATGGCTATTGCGACAGGGCGTTGAGTTTACCTTTCCATACGTTATAAAAAAAAAAGCTAAAAGTTGTGCCAACAAAAATTCAAGTTAACTCACGCCTTAGCTGTGCCAAGCAAGATCTTCATGCGTCCCTCCCATGTGAGGCTACCATGGGACATACCTCCATGAAGCCATTGCTCAAGATTTCCATTGTTCACATATTCATACACCAACAATCTGGTTTTAGACAATCTATTAAACACCATCAACATATGGAAGCTTATGAATCAAATTATGTATTTGAGTACTACTACTACCTGTGGGTTCCTTCTACACAGTATCCCAGAAGTCTAACTAAGTTCTTATGCCTCACATGTCCAATAGCCTCTACTTCAACTCTGAATTCCTTCTCCGCCTGTCCTCTGCGCCGAAGAACCATACAATGATGTCAAAATTTAAGCAAGCAGATAAGCTAAACATGTAATAAGATGAGACCTTACAAGTTATTTAAAAGCCTTTTCACAGCCACCACTGCACCATTGATAAGTTGGCCCCTATATACCACCCCATACCCTCCCTTTCCAATAACATTTTCCTTCGAAAACTTGTTTGTCGCGGTTTCAAGGTCCCTTAGAGTAAACCAATGACCCCAACCCAAATGAGAGAGCTCTGGAAGTCCAGCCAGAGGAGAAGATGATGTAAAAGCACCAAATTCCATGGAAGAATCGTCTGATTGAATGCTGGTATTTTCATGGTCCAAAGGTTTATCAGAATCCTTTACACCGTATTTTTGGGGAACATCAAAGACATATTCCTTAGGATGAAAATGGTTGGCTGAATTCTGGTCTACCCTAATTTCTTTGATTTCCGCAGATGGATTTGGAATCTGAATGCCCTTTTTCTTGAATTTCTTGAGGGCAATACAACAAAATAGCAGCACAAGAACAATTACTGTGAAGAAGCCAATAAAGATGGCTACCAACTCCCAAACCTCGAGATGAAGTATATGAGTCTTCTGAGACAAGTTGAAACTATAACTGGAACCCATCTGCCGACATAAGAATGCTAGACATAAATTATTTAATCAACATGTTTTAACAAATAAATAGACATAAAAATGCTTAAAAATCAACACAGCAGATGGGTTAGAAAGAACCAAAAACATTTCAAGCAAATCACTGGAAGCGTAAAACAGAGTACAAAGCCTCGAGAACTTTACCTGTCTGGACTGGATTCAGTATTCCAATTCCTTCAACAACTTCCACAAATTTCGAAGATCAGTAGCATTAACAAAGACCAAACGAAGTGTTTCCAGGAAATCCTTCCGCTGTTTTTGATTCTTTGTAACATTAACAATGTGGCTTAAAGATCATCATATCAAGAAATTTTAAAAACCCACTTCCTTTTACCATAAATACTTGCATTGGACTCGAAGTAAAATTTATAAAGTAAAATGCATCACAGCAAATCACATGGAATACTGTGTTGCAGTGCGAGGCATAATAAGCAAGCATGGACGACTTCTCAGAGGTAGGTGATGCCTTGCAACCTTTAATAGGAGTGGAAAGGAAGCATTAAAATCGTTACCTTTTTTAATCCCATTTTTTTAAAAAATCAGATAGATAGGTAGTCCCAAGTCCCATTGAATGACATGTGTGGTATCTAAAAAAAATGTAGGTAGGTAAAATGTTCGAAGATCTTTTTTGCTCACTTCGTACTCAACTTTTCGTATCATCATTCATTTTCGAAATTGGTCACATCATTGGAAAGATAATACATTGTAGATGAAAATATACATGCTTTGGTCCGATTTCGACGACGTTATCACCGTTTAATGGAGGGTTATGAATCCCCTTGGGTTAAATAGTCCTAAATATGGTTTTAGAAATTTTCGGCGACGAAGTCGCCGGAAACCGGACCAAAGCATGAGGATTTTCATCTACAATGTACAAGCTTTCCAATAGTGCGACCAATTTCGAAAACGGATGATGCTATGAAAAGTTGAGTACGGACTGAGCACACAAGGACTGAACATACGAAGATTATCCGTACATGTGATATCTAAAAGAGAAATGCTACTAGTACACACAATATTCATTGACATTGTGATGTGACAACACTCACAACCATAATTAAAGGAAAATAAATAAATAACATGTGGACCAATAGTGTCAAAAAAGTGTGTACAAATAGCATTTTCCTATCTAAAATCACAAACACCCACATGCATGGTAATGGAAGAATTCTTGAAGTTGACCATTGATCTTAATACACACTTATAAATAAAAACATAAGAAATGATATAGGACACAAATAAGGCGTCCGTTACAAAGAGTGTACAAATCGTGTGCAATTTCGTGTGTGATTTTACATATAATTATTTTGTTTCTTTGATACAAGGTAAAGGTAATTTGAGGATTCAAAAGAAAAAGCGTGTGACATTCGTCTATCCTGCACACACTGTTCTCCAATCCTTCAAGGGCTGCAAATTGGGCTTTTGATCCGCCTTGATTCACTGCTTATCGTGGTTGCTTCTGTTGTGTTGTGTTTCGGCCTAGGCTTCCATTGTATAAAAAAAGTATGCTTTTTTGTTGACTAAAAACAAAGTTGATAGACTGCTCTTCCTTTACTTGAAAGATGTGGATGGAAGTTAAAGTATAATTTTTTGGGTAAGCAAGTTTAAAGTATAATTCTTTGTGCTAATGACAGGATTTGAGTTGAGTGTGAACTGATGATGCCCATAATTTGAATAGAGGGAATAGACCACACAACACAACAAGCAACTCCGTGTCAAGCTCTCTCTGATGGGATTTGTTTGCTAACAATAGACACTTTTCCTTAAAGCACCATTCAACTTAGCAACAATTGGATGTTGGTCCCTGAAGATCCGATAATTACATGATAATGGGGGATTGATTACATCAAAAAGGATAACACTATTGGGTATATTGTTGTTTGATATACTTATTTGAATACATATTATCGTTAAGCGCTCGTGAATACATATTTGAGCTCAAACTCATTAAACATGTCAAGTAGAATGAACAAACTTTAAACGGCAAAATACTAGCTTGTTCGCGGACCAATATGTTTGTGTGAAAACCTAGATATATGTGCATGTAGTTCAACTTCAATAATATATAATGACTTAATGAGTATAAGTTATAAAAAAAACTTAACATTAAGCTAATAAATTATAGTACCATAATTCATTATTGACATTCATCTCACAAACATTTATTAAGCTGCACAACATTTGATCATTTTCAAGTCACATCCAGTGTTCTAGTTTTCGGCAATCTTCGAACCCTCAGGCATCTTGATTTTGACCTAAGTGCCTACGTGTGCAAACATCTGTGAAATGAATTGCGTTGATTCTTTGATAAGTTTCAAAATACCTTATCTCGGTGCTTGACATCCATGTTCGGCAATTTTTTTTATTTTGGGGTAGAAAAAAGATCTATACCATGCTGGTTGTCTTTGGCAAACATCACCACAGGATTCACAAAAAATGACTATAACTATATGAATGTTGAATTCGTTGGATCAATAACAAATTTAAAGTCTATTGAACATGGGTTGAACGGCCTTACATTTGTGTGCTATGAATAGTGACTTGCCTCAATCCAGGTTTCACATTCGTCCATATCGTCTTTACGATACCCGAATATTTAATTTTGTTAATTCATTAGAATTTGGTAGTTAATTTTTAATTTGTAAGCATTCAAATTTACTATTATTTATTTTAATCATTTAAATTTATTTATTTTACTAATATATGTCAATTAAAAAATCACAACCACCGCCCAGACGGCATTCACCGATTTTTCGAACTTTTATCACTTCACACAAGAAAATGAATTTTTGTTATATTTTCAGAGAGCAAGGACTTGATTTGAAATTCATTTTTTAATTCATTAAATTAAAGGATCGTTAAGAAAATAATTAGAAATAGTAGAATTGTTTTGTCTTTCTGATTAAAGGTTTAAAGATAAGAGGAGTGCTACATGTACTATCAATTTTGGCACACTTCATAAATTTCATATGTGACAACCATCACATCCACGCACAGAACCACACTCATTTTTTAATGTGTGTTGCCACATAAAAGTGTATATGAAAATGTGTCAAAATTGAGAGTACATAGCAATATTCTAAAGATAAGGAGGTGTTGATTTAATTTAAGATTTTGATGTGGAAAATGATTAAGAAACCGACTGGAAAGTTATAGAACTTGTCAAAGCCTTCAATGCGGAATGCCCCTTCTCTTTTCTCGGGAGGTATACCCAAATTTCTGCCATTCATTCAATTCTACACGTGATGAATCGACGAATCAGCAGTCATCACACTTCATAGACTCAAAATGCGAAATGGAAGTCTCTTGAAAATCCAAACAAAATAATGCAAAGAAGTAATGAGCTACACTGGCCGTTTGTGCTAATGTCTCCGCATGTTAAGGAATGGGAGGCTATAAAAAGGCATGTTGATTGTTGGAACAATGTAGGATGACGAAGGTTGGTGTCTATAAATAGGAAATTAAGGAATCAATCATCATCATTATTTTTACTCTAGCATCTACAGTTTGTATTTCGATTTTAATGCTGCCTTACCAACAAAGTGGCTCCCGAATAAATGAAGAGAAGTTATTAGGGAAGAGAAACAGAAAAAATAAGATTGAATTTTGTTTTCCCAACTTAGTGGATCTCGATCGAGTTCGCGGCCCTAGATTATCGCATAGCATAGGCCAATGATTTGATTGCTGAAGTTGAAGTCTTGAGAGAGTCCAAGAGGCCCATAAAGAAACGTTTTTGGATTGTTGTGAGGTGCTGGCCTGTACAGTGATAATTGCTCTCACTGCGTTCCCTACTTCCCTTTCTTCTGGTATCTACAGTTTTCTTTTTTCAATCCAACTCCACCCACATTTATTTTCTTGCTTTTTGGTCTTCTTGTGTGTTTGCGATTGCGTTCTTCGGTTGCGAAACTGGGATTTTGAAAATTTTCCGATGTACTGAATTGAGGGCTTCTACTCTTGGTCCGGTTTGGGTGTAAATGATTCTATGTGATTTACGTTAGTTCGTTTTCCGCACTCCCTAGCCGGGTTTCTGAGGTAATGATGAAAGATTAAGTCTTTTATATCGCTTCGCTGTTTCTGAGTTGTTAATTTTTGGGGGGTATTTCTTAAATGGCTTCGTGATGTATCTCGTATGGTTACAGATTGAATCTTTAATGTCGTTTATTTTTTCTTTTTTTAACTGTTGGTCGAAATAGTTGTCTGTGGTGTTCATTTTCAGTTGGTGAACAACACTAGTCTGGAACATGCGGAATGCTGTTGCTATTTTGTTCGGGATTAGCTAGCTTGGTGTATTTAGGAAACACGAGTTTGCCATGTCTTCCTTATCAATCTCGGTGATTTTAGGGCTTACTGTTTAGTTCATATTCAGGAGCACTGTATGATTGCATCTAGTAGCTCTCTTCTCCATCTTCTCTAAATTGATCGCAAACCTTTACTGATTGTATTTCAGGGCAAGCCAGGGGGAACTTAGTCTGTTCTGTAGGCTTTCTTATCCTATTCTTCACATAGACAGGGAATTCTGAGTTTTACGAGAGCAAGTACAGATTCCTTCATTGATATTCAAACATATCTGGAGTCTTCTTTCCTTTTCCTTTTCTTTTCATGATTTGGGTGGAATGTGACGGTTTTACAATATATTGATCAAGCTTTTCACCACTGTGGTCAGAATTAACCTCATTAGTGGAAAACCGTTTGGAAATGAATGTATTTAAACTTTGAACTTGTTATGCATGCTGTGATTAATGATTTTGCAACTACTATTTTTCAATTTCTCACGATTCTTAATGTTCATGTTATTTCTTCAGATGCACATTTAATAACTGGCAAAGCTGCTTTTGAATGCATCCTCTCGTAAATGAGGTACTTAGATTTCAGTCGTCATGATTATCTGAATCTTCCGTCCGAATCCTATTATTTCATATCTGAAGGGTTTTCTCTTTCTGCCTATTAACCCACTGGATCCGTTTATATAGATTTGTTTTCTCTATTTTTTTGAATTGATATAGTTCTTATGCAATGTCTCAAATCTCGATACAGTATTTGTACCGCTTCAGAAAAGAAGATATAAATCAATGACAGTTTCAAACACTGGATAATCATTATTGGAATTCCTGCCCGGCTTCCGTTGCGTTCTTCACATTTCCAACTGGAAGCTGCAGCATTCATCATTTTTTACATCTGCAGAAGATTGTGAGATTAAATTGCAGAAAACGTTTGAGAGACGTCAACAAATATGATTACTAAGTCACTACTCTTAACATATCTTTACCTTCTGATCTACATCACACTATCATCGGGAGTTATTTTATACAACAAGGTACTGGTCTTCTGCTATCAATCTTCTTTTAGCTTTTATGTGGTACTATTGAAGGTTAATGCGTGTACAGATTTAAGGCTTCATACATAACTTATCATCTCATTAACCATTCCTTCTATTCTAATAATATATATGTATAAGCTTCTTTATCAAATTCCTTTTCTTCTGCCCTCATTTTACAATTTGTAATTTGGATGTTTGTCTATTTCTATACTGTTTCATATTTCATTAGGAAATGCTAATTATAGTGCATTTAATGCAGTTCATAATTACTGTATGATTACTTCATTCAAGTTCCTTTTAACTTCTCTGGTAGTTTGCCTAATTTTTTCGGGGCGGGGGTGAGTTTAATCTTGGCTGCTAGCTGAAAACTGAAAATTGACACTCTTCTTCTTCTTTGCAGTGGGTGCTTTCTCAAAAGTATTTCAACTTTCCATTTCCCATAACACTTACAATGATACATATGGGGTTTTCTGGTTCTGTAGCATTTTTCCTTATCCGTGTTTTCAAGGTACAGCTGATGCTCTCAATTTACTTTTGCACTTTCTTCCATAAAATTATTTACCCGTATGATTTATGTCATGAGTTAGTGCAATGCAACAAGATAAAGACCTGCTTGAAAGTTGTTTTAACGACATGTTTAGCCACTGTCTGCTAAATAGCACGTGATTCATGGTGCGATAACAAAATGCAACTTGCATTGTGTTGGTGTTCTTTCACCTCCTATCTCTTATCATTCTTTCTGTTGAATAATTTCCGGCAGTTGTATGTCAGCTAAAAAGTAAACTACTGCAATTTTAATTTGATAAAGTTTTTTTTCCTTATTTTGTGCTCGATTCCTCAAAGATCAGTAAGATTAGAAGAACCCTGTATAAGGTTATTATGTGTACAGTGGTGGAATCTTTCTTCCTCTCTGTGATAATTGATCTTCAAATATTTATCTGTGAAAGCTAACTTCCACCCTTTCTGCAGGTTGTGTCTCCAGTTAAATGACATTTGGCATGTGAGGAAATTCTTCCAAGTCAAGTCATCAGTGATTCTCCTTCTTTTCTTCATATTTTCTCCTTTTATTTTGCAGATACGCAACCTGTGTAATCCCGATAAGTGCTTTCTTTGCATCTAGCCTTTGGTATGCTCTTGTCCTTTATCGCTGTTTCTCTAACTGCGCTGACCACTATGGATTATGTATCAATGAGGCTTTATTTTTGCATAATATTTATTGTGTTGCAGGTTTGGTAACACAGCGTACTTGCATATCTCCGTGGCTTTTATTCAGATGCTCAAAGCCCGTAGTATGTAACACTACATGTATCATTGCTTACTGCAGACTCACGTGCTTTCTGTTATCTATGATTTTTTTCGTTATTGTATTTCGCAGTGCCTGTGGCAACATTTG
This sequence comes from Pinguicula primuliflora, assembly GCA_025802335.1. NCBI lineage: Eukaryota > Viridiplantae > Streptophyta > Magnoliopsida > Lamiales > Lentibulariaceae > Pinguicula > Pinguicula primuliflora. The sequence continues at coordinate 1,770 of JAOYMZ010045830.1, read as the reverse complement.
TTGTAGCTGTTCTATGTGGTACTGATAAGCTAAGATGGGATGTCTTCTTGAATATGTTGCTGGTCAGCGTTGGAGTTGTCGTTTCGTCATATGGAGAGATGAAAAACTGGATTTTGATAGCCCTCTCAACCGTGGATTTCCCGGAATCGATGATCACTGGCTTAAACATCATTGGATATGCTATTGGTAAGCTCTATTTCTACCACTATCATATGTTTAAGTTCTTCATCTAGTATATCCAGTTTATTCCAATTGCGGTAACTGCCTGCAGCACTATGCGAAGTAGTCTTATACAACTATATAAAGATCAAAGAAGTACGAACATCACAGACTTCTGAAAGTCTACCTGACAGAATCGCAAAGGTTAGTTCTTGTTAGGGAATACAGCTTAACGCATGACCTTTTTGCTTTGGTTTCTTGGATTTTCACTGTTGCATTTGTCAGGAATGGAAGTTTGAAAAGAAGTCCTCTGATGTATACCGGCCTGATAATACCGTCGAGGATGATGGAAGTGGCGGTAAAATTGGTCCTGATTTTGTCCGGGATTAAGAGACTCCTCTGATACAGTCTTCATCTGGTAGACTTTCTCATATTGGCAGTACACAGCAAGCAGGCAATCGCTTTGATTGATACTGATACTACAACAAAACCTAACCAAGGCTTCTCTGTTTTTGTATCCATAACACAACATGACTTTCTTAAAATCTATTATGTGCGGCTTCGTGTTCCCTTCAGTTTGGGATTTGTCATTGGTTCTATTTTTTTGATAGGTAATGTCTGAGGGGATTTGAACCCGTGACCTGCGAGTGTAATTGTCACTCCGTTGTCATTGGTTCTATTGTTTTGGGAAGTTTAAGGTTTGATTGTACTTCAGTGTCTCACAAGCATTTAGAGAAATTGCTTGGCGGATACTGGGCAGGACTAGTGTTCGAAAAATTGCTTGCGGATACTGGGCGGACTGTTGAGTGCCTTGAATTTGGTAGATTGTATTGGGAATTTATTCGTATTGGCATGTTTTTTCATGATACGCCACAAGAAGCAAACAATGATGTAAATTCCTCATTCTGTCAGTGGCTTATTACAAATATGGTATTCTCATGAACAGTTCCCTAAAATTTTGAGAACTTATATTGGAGAAGCTTTTTGTTTTAGTGGTCATATGCATACTTCTCTAAATATAATATATGACTCTATGGACGCGTTGAATAAAGTCTTTAAGCTCTTATTGATCTTTTCTTCTACTAAATCAAATATACCCAGTAAATTTCGCTCTTATGCAGGGTCTGGGGAAGGTAGAATATATGCAATTATACTCTCACCCGTCAATAGTATGGAGAGATTGTTTCTACCCAAAAAATAATAATAATAAAATTTAATAAAAAAATAAACAATAATAATAATAAAATAAAAAATAATAATAAATAAATAAAATAAGAAATAATAATAATAAAAAAGAGAAACAAATATAACTAAAAAATAAACTACTTACCCCACAATGCGTTACATATATACCGAAATAGCTAAATGACTACACAAATAACGAACAAATTAAATAATTGTCTTCTACTCTTAATAGATGAAAATAATTAGATGCAACATATACGCTAGTATGTCCCATTTATTTCTATCAGCCTAGAGGTCAATAATCAAATAACTACTGTATATAGTCTTATATTTCCTTAACCGTAATATAACGTCTCCAACTCGTCCTATCAGAGGTCATGTCCTCGGAGAGGTTTAATCCTACTAAATCTAACCGGATCTGCTCAT
>JAOYMZ010045819.1:0-14637 GCA_025802335.1 Pinguicula primuliflora | reverse complement strand
AGAGGGCCAGCAAATGGCAATACCCACGTAGCAAATATTAGAAATCGGAATAGCCATCCAGACAGAGCAAACCATAAAAAGAAAAGTGTCTGCATGATGATATAGCAAAATCACCATTAGATATCAGAGTTAAAAGTCTGTAGATTTGAGATAAATGTTCCTAAAATTCCAAAAGACACACCAGATAATTATACCTATGGATATCCTGATATCCATGGCCTCTTAGTAAGAAACAAAACAAAAGTAAACTATTTGTATAGACAAAGTGTACAATAGCTTGTGTATTCTCCTACGAGTGAAACTGTAAAGTACATGCACGGAGCTAGAATCAAACCATAGATAGCTGTTAGTTTTATAATTAGTTGACAAGTGACAAAGATGAGAGTGACTGGAAAGGAAACGAGCATTTACAAATAAAAGGAAGCACCACTAAGCACGGCATATTTGCCAAATTCAATGTTAACTGAACTCCCAATAAATCACAACCCAAATAACTTCCATTTGAACGAGAGAGAAATCTCCTATTTCAATTAGAATTCAGGCTTTCTGAATTACTTCTTGAAAGAAACATATAGCCCATAGGCACCAGGAAGGAGAAAGCATACTCACAGAGAAACTTCTTCCCAGAGGAGTATCCAGAAAATCACCGAACTGCCTCCTGTACTGCAAAACGCATGAATAGAAAACTATGTTACTTCAGGTTCATCTCGAACAGAGAAAATACTGAAAGAAAACAACCAAATGGAGCCATATAATCAACAAAGCAATTGTTATATTCTTGTTTTATTCTCTTTTTCCTCAACCCCTACACCCATACCCTCGGCCAATTTCTTCTGAACTCAAGAGAAAATGTCCGCCACCGCTGAGTAACTTCGAAATCGCGGTCAAGCTCGCGCGCCCTGTCTGCAGCTGCCTGTGCCACGGCTGACAGCTTGACCGATACATCGTATCTCCGGTCCAATCGCTCTGCCGTCTTCCTCGTCTCGAAAACGAACAGCTCAAACCTGTCGTTAGCCGTCCGCCAAGCGTCACGCCACAGATTGCCGGAGGTCACGCGCTTCGCGAAGCCATCGAAGTCGCTCCGCCTAAATGCGTGAATAGCAACTACTCGACGGATTGGCACTGAATCCGTTGTCTGAAACCCACGCAGTTGGTTTCTTGCTTGAAGCCGAGGGTGCCATGGAAGAGTGGTAGCCATGAACCAAACGGAATTGTAAAACTAAAACCAGGTTAATGCTGCTGATGTTCTTCTTTCTACGCCTTAAAAGTTAAAACGTCCAACCCACTAGTTGGATGGAAGATTGCAACGGAGTGCAGAAAAGTTGAATAATTGCGATCTGCCCCTTATCCTAAAGTAATTATTTTCTCGAAACATTCAAGAATCGAGATGGACACACAGGACAATTGAAATTTTTATTTTTTGCTAAACAAAGAAATTTTATTTTGTTATTCAATTTTTGTTATGTGCATCTCTATCTTATTCATTTACGCTTTAACCATGTGGTTTATGCGCGCTTGAGCCATCAAGACAATCAATATTTTGTTATCCAATTAGTCCCTCATAGATGATTAAGGGTATTTAAGGGCAAATTTATTATACTGTCACGCTGGTTACTTCTTTTATCTTATTTTGCACTCATCGGTCGAGATCGGTAGTATGCACTGATCTTCTGGAAAGCGGTACAAATCCACATTGTTCTCTTGAACAACAGTACTGATTAATATTCTTAATTACGGTAGTTAAAAATCACCGCACTCTGTAAGGCCGGTGGACTAAGCGCACCGAGCTACCTGAGAGTGCTGCATTCTATATTATGAAATTCTCATTTAATAATTTTATAATGTATATTGTATATAATTTTGTAATATTATATATTCATATATATTAAAATACACCTAACTTATACCCAAAAATATAAATAACACAATCATTTCAAAATATTTCTGAATAAAAATATGTAATGTACTACTACGGATATAATCAAGGATAACATCCATATCCAAGTCTGAATCATATGTGGGTACAATAATAGGCATGCCTAGATTTGTGGTGGGGGGAGGGGGAGGGGTTCTGTACGAAGTGCTCGCGCTAGTAGTCGGACAAAAATCACCTACAACAAGCTTTAGGGACGGACTATGTATGTCATCCGGTAGTTGAGTGCTCGCTTGTGTCCACGGGTAGTTTGGCTAAGAGGCAGAGTTTAATGGAACCAACATCCTACACCGGAGATCGTCTGCCAACTGCTGAGATGTAGCTCGAATTGAGGTGTAAGTATGGCATGTTTGTAGCATCGAGTCCATACGTTACAACCAGTGTTCGAGAAGTCGATCGCCACGGTGATAAGTCGCCCGAAACCACACGGCGTGGCTGGGCGGCCGTGCGGTGAGGCGGCCGCTCTGGCCGATAAGTCGGCCGCCACGGCTGAGAAGTTAGCCGCAACGCCTGATAAGTCGGCCGCCCCCGGTCTGTTTGGCCCAAAACGACCCAATATCAAATTTTTGATAATATTTATTAAAAATTAAATAAAATATATGATGAAATACAGTAATTTGAATTTACTGTCACGGCAAGAAAAGAGTACTGATCATATGACGCTCCAGTCTGCGGCACGGGAAATACGGGACTGTAGAATGGTTGTTTGTACCAATCATATCACTCCGCATACGATGGCTCCCAAGTCCTAACAACAGCCGCTAATGACGGATCCCCACTAACATAACAGAGGCGATCTCTCCACATCTGTCGATATCGCGCATCGATAGCCGCCCATCTCCCAGCCCTCCTCACACTATTTGTCGCATGTGCGAGATCCTCACTCACCATGTCTATCGGTGTCGGTATGAACTGGACATGACTGAACTGATGTCGTACTCATCTCGCGTGCATGAACTCTGTATGTGTCGTAAAAAATATCGATCCATCATAGTTCCACAAACGTCGATCAGCATCACCGACGACAGACATCTCCTGCTCCGTGTAGGGGGTGGACTCAAACTGGAATTAGATAAAATCATTAAATATATATAAAATAAATATATAATTGTAAAACTAAGTAAATAAAAGTACTTACCTGATCTCGACGAATGACATCCATCTGCATCCGAATACTCCTGACTACATGGGTGGTAATATCAATGCTAAGTGTCCTCCTCAGCCACTTGTTTCCAAATATGTCAGGAAAATTCATGTTCATCCTCTGAAAGTGCCTCCTAAGTTGGGTGGGCGTAAGATGTGGGGTAAGAGATGAAAGCCTCGAATAACCCCATATCTGAATAAGATGGATTGCACCCCCATCTGCACTATAGCATGTGAATGAACCTTACACATGTAATGCTCGAGGAAGCACAAGACAGAAGTCCACCAACTAAAAGTGCAAACCCGTACTAAATCCTCGATGAATCGAAGTTTCCACAGAACAATTTTATTTCCGGATGTATCCGGCAATAAAACTCCTCCGACAATAAGCGCCATCACATCACGGGCAAAGAACTCAACCTCCAAAACAGTACTATCATCATTGATAAGAATGCTTGCCAACCAAGTATCAATGTCATGAATCTTCACCCCCGATTGTCTAAATGAGGTACGAGGGAGCTGCATGCGGTAGAATTGCCTCATATAAGCATCACACGTGTCAACGCTCCACTTCGCCAAATCAGACGAGTCCTTATAAACAACAGGTGAACCATTAATGGGGAGATCCCAAATCATCGAAATATCTTGGAGAGCGATCGTACACTCTCCAAATGACAACCAAAATGTGTGGGTGGTCGGATATCACCTCTCAACCAACGCAGTAATAAAATGATGGTCTCCCTTCATATCTATACTCATATATGCACCCCATAAACCAGCATAAAAAATAATCTGTTGCACTCATGTGTGCAACACTCCTAGTCTACGCAACCAAATATCAGGATGATTTGTTTGCAATTGGACATCAATCAGAACTTCTCCATCTATAACTCTGCTACTTTGGTGCTCAGTCAAAGGACCTAACACATCATAAGACACAGGTGCATGTAGATCGGGACTTTGTCTTAAACTCATTCTATATCCTAAAATCAATTGAATAAAAAAATGCACATTTTTATATATAATCAACAATTTAAATAAACAATTATAAATAAACAATTTAAACATAAACAATTATAAATAACAACTTAAATAAACAATTTAAATATGTATATGTACATATATATTTGTCGGAAAATACCAAAAATCCAAAAAATGCGAAAAACTGTACATGCGGCGAGTGGTATAAATCTGCCAAATCGGAAACCTGGATAAACGGTGGTGCAACGGCGAGTGGCGGCGGTGTCGCGGCGAGCGAAGGCGGTTCTGTTTGTCGAAAAATGTTCATGTTCATCGGAAAATGCCGGAAAATAGTTCTGATCGTCGGAAACAATGAAGGAAAGAAAAAGTGGGGGCCATTGTGAGAACGACCTGCACCGCTCTCTGGAAGACCGATGTGATTCGCACACCGACCTTCCAGAGAGCGGTGTCTCTTAACCACCGTATTTAAGGATATTAATCACCACAGGTTTTTCAGAGAGCGGTGCGGATTTGTATCGATCTCTAGAAGATCGGTACGTACTACCGCTCTCTAGAAGACCGGTGAGTGCTAAATAAGAAAAATGGAATAACTAGCGTGACAGTATAGCAAATTTGCCTGCAATACTAGCACTCAAGGCCCAAGGGTCTTGTCATGAACATGTGAACTGACAGTAAACCTACACACATCTGCTTGGTGACGTAAACATGAGAGGATTATTAACGTTTAAACTACCACATGTATCGTGTGTGGTAGTTATATGCTGGCAGGATTGCTATCGAAATTGGTCACACCGATATAAAGCTTATAGATAGGAGACCGAAAATTCCATATTTTGATAGAGTTCCGACGACTTTATTGCTGGTAATTTAGCTATACTTTTTTCTTTGGGTTAAGTAGTCCTTAATTAGGGCTTAGTCTGTCGCCCGAACTCTTCCAAAACATGGGATTTTCGATCTTGTATATGTAGACTTTCTAACAGTGTGACCAATTTTGGTAACAGACAATGGTAGTATTCAGAATGAAAATGGACAGTAATAATATGAGTATTTGAGGGGGAAATATAATCACCCCTTATATAAATACAAACAAAGCGTGCAATCTCCATTAATCATTTTTTTACAGGCAAATAGTTTGTATATATATAAAAATTATGTAAGGTTTTGTACAAAATAAAAAGACGAAAAAATGTGAGAACGAGTTTACAAACTTCAGATCTTGACCAAAATGGCTCTACGATTACTCTTCTTTTCGAAAATTCTTCATTTTCGAGTCTGACTTTGTCGATGTTCTCAAAGCTCATATCATCTATAAATCCAAATGCGGGTTCTGCACCCGGGAGGTGATCGGATTGACGATCACATTTTGCTTTTTTGTCCGCCATTTGTAGTGGAATTGGGGAGTATACAGTGAAATAATTACTGTATACAATGCAGTGCCCTCGTGGCACTGCGAGATTGGTTGGTCAGTGGGCCCGCACAAAAATGTTAAACACCGGCCCACCTGCCACACCAATCCCGCAATACCATATGGGCATTGCATAGTGTGCAGTGAGTTAATCACCGCACACACCCCAAACCCATTTTTAGTAGAACTAAAGGTTGAACTGGATTGTTCTTACCATGTCTTCTGTTTATGAATCCAACCCGTTAAATTGCTGCTTGTTATGCATTTTCCAGATTTGTCATGTAATCGTTGACCATATTGCCTCCCATGGCCGGTGCGAGATTTTCTCTGGTTTGGCGTTCCTGAAATTATGTTCATTAATCGTGATGACACCAAACACTTAAGGGTACGTTTTTGAAGTTTTTAACAACCGTAATCAAACGTGAAAACTTGTTTACTACAAAATTAATTACGAGCGTTATTCAAGGTACAACTCTTGAAATACAGTGTTTTTCGGGGATGTTTGATATGCAGCGCTATTCTGATCCCCGTATTCTCGTGTGTTTTTATTACTTAACTTTTATGTGAACTATAAAAAGATGTTATTACCCTCTGAACTTCACGTTTCCAACAAATTGATACCTCGGTTCAGGACGAGGAAAGGACATGTGGCTATCAATGTGCTAGATGTATGTGACCGTCAAGGTCGATTTGTCTACATTCTCACAGGATGGGAGGGATCGGCTGCTGATGCACATGTGTTAAAATATGCATTGCAGTGTCTTAATGGACTGCAGGTTCCTCAAGGTACAACCTTCTTTCCTTTGTTTACACCCTCAATGTATAGCCTTCATTAGCACATTTGGTCACTCAAGTAATCCTTTCATTTTTGCATTAGTTTAATAATGTTTTGAAGGCACATACTATCTTGCGTATAATGACTACATAAATTGTGAAGGTTTTTTGGTCCCATATCGTCGTACATGATACCGTCTTAGGAAATGGGCCACCGGGAATAGAGCTCCATAGAATGTCAAAGAGTACTTCAATTTGAAGCACTCTAAAGTAAGGAATGTAATTGAACGCACGTCCGGCCTCGTAAAGCGTTTTGGGTAGTCTTGAGGTCACCTATGTACTATCACATAAGGTGTCAAATCCAGTGATCTACGCTTGTGCTATTCTACCCAACTTTCTTATGGAAAATCAACCGTATGATATTCTAGAGCGTAGTTGAAGAACAAGGTACACAAAATCTCCTAGGAAACATGTTTACTCGTTTAGTTTCGGATGAGGTGTTGTCATCGAGTATTGAAAGTCTAAATACACGTGAGGGCATTTCGGTCATTTATCATCATTTAACTGTTTGATCCGGCGTAATCAATTTTAAAATAAACACAAGAAACATTAACCATTTCAATCAACATCAAGCGACAAAATGTATTTACTGCATGAGATGTTGATACCGGTAACGATCGTAATTCGAATCAACCGCTGGTACATAATACTGACCCTAATTTGATATCTGTAAAAAATAACACACTGAGATTCTGTGACACCAAACTGATAACAGGAGTCCTGCACATACTTAATGATTACAATGTATTTCTAGTGTCCAAAATGACAATAAAAACATTGACAAATCATCCTCCGACCGGAGTGGGAGACATGTAATCAAACTTCTACTCTTAACCACGCCACCATCCTCCTCCTTTTCTCCCCTTTGATGCATTTCCACTTAGAACATTCACAACATTCCCACGCTCTTCAAACCATCATAACTCCGACAAAAGAAACTATCAACTCAAACACCTGCATCTCCATTTTTAAGGCAAGCATTCCATGAAACAAATGTAACACAATGTTGCTGCAATAATGTCCTTTTCCCTCGTGGTAGTAGTAGCTTGAGGCAAACTCTCACACTTTTTTTTTGCTTTCTGTCACAACCAAATCAAGAAAGAAAGAGATGGGTTTCAATCTCATCTCCTACTACATCACCCTGATTCTTCTCTCATCCACGGGAGCTCAAGAAATCAAATCGGCAAGGCTTCTAGACCTCATCATCAGAGACTACACTTTCAAATCATACCGCAGCAACTTCAAGACCGGCAAGCTATACAGGATCAATCTACCTACCAATCTCTCCGGCATGGACATCGATACTATCAGGTTCCGCTGTGGGAGCCTGCGCAGATACGGGGCTAGGATAGAAGAATTCCGCCTGCACGAAGGTGTGTACGCTCATCCATGCACAACGAGGGTGATGCTGGTTCGCCAAAACCTCCGATCGAAATGGTCGTCCTTGTACTACAACAACTACGAATTAACAGGTTAATCCTCGTTCGGATTCGGAAGCACTTCATAAACTATTTTAAAATCAATCACGAAAATTCGGTAAGCATAGATAAATTCTCATGTGATCAATGTTATTATGCTTAGCGTTTAGGGTTATGCTCAATAATTGGTCCTCAATTCTAAGCTGAGACTCTCATCCAGCAATGCAATGATTGAAATTAGATGAATCAATTAAAATAATTTAAATGACACTTCAAATTTATATATGAAGGGCTTAAATTAAAATTAGTATTGAACATAACACTTAATTATTGAGCATCGGAATACATATATTATTTTGAACATATGAATAATTTAATTAGACATTCCATTCCCGAAATCAAAATACTTATATCTCACCAGGTTATGAGCTCATCTCCCCTGTTCTCGGATTGCTAGCTTATAGCATCGGCATTACAAACTTCTCGGAGGTTTCGATTCGGGCCGAGAAAAGCCCGATCACCATCGACTTCACCAACACGACCATGCTGCGGCATCCAAAATCCGGGATTATTCCTCTGTGCGCGAGCTTCGATCAGGATGGTAAAGTTCATACTTGGGGTCAGGCCCGGCCCGGCGTCTGCTCTGCTTCGGGCCACGGTCATTTCGGGCTTTTGGTTGAGTCGCCGCTGCTGCCGTCGAAGCAGAACGTTGGAAAGTGGAAGCTGGCGATCGCGAGCTCAATAGGAGCTGCGCTGGGCGCGTTCCTTCTGGGCCTGCTGGCCGTTGCGATGTTTGCGAAGGCGAAGAAGAAGGCGAGATTGGAGGAGATTGAGAGAATGGCGTATGAAGAGGAGGCGCTGCAGGTTTCCATGGCAGGACATGTCAGAGCTGTCGTGGCGTCGGGGACAAGAACGGTGCCGGATACTGTGGAGAGTCATCATGAGCGACGGCAGCCGCCCACGCGAAGTCATCATCGTCCCAACTCATGAAGCTTTTCTCTTTAGGTTATCATGTTCTTTTTGTTGGTTCCGTAAATTAGAGAAGTCATATAGGTCACAACTTTTTAGAACCATTTTGTACCACTTGTGAGTCGAAACCATATAACTCAATCCATAGCCAGGTAGCAATTTTAATAGTCTTTTCCATGCTCACGATGCCTTCAATGTAGAACCAAACTTAATTTCTCTACTTCCATATAAAATATATATGGTTGTTTGTCCATTAATTGTCAAATTTCCCGACCTGCATGGTCCTTCAATAGATAAATATGGTTAGATGCGCCAATGGTTCGATAGGCTAATGCTGTTTGGACTTCAAACTAGTTGTATATTTTTTTGGTAAGTTTAAAGGGGAAGAGAGAAGTATACTGTAAATTATGTAGTCTCTATGTGTCATCATGGAATTGGGCTGTCACCGTACCCGCACAAAAGTGTTGAACACATGGCCCACATGCCATACTAATCCCATGTTACTGCGTAAAAACTGCATAATTTGTAGTGATTTTCTCACTACACCCCCTCAACAAAGGAGTTGTAGAAACTTGACCATATTTCTCTCACCATGATGTCACTAAAAAAATAGATGAGAGACCGTCACTTCTTCAATGCACACCACACACTTCTATTATAAAAAAAATAGAAGTGAACTAATTTTTTATACTAAAAATACACTAAAAGTGTGTTGGTAACATTTGATTGGCACATGTATTGGCCCACACAATCACACCATCCAATCAAATGTTATCAACACACTTTTAGTGTGTTTTGTGTCAAAATTTAGTATGGTATCACATTTATCCGCACACACCTCTTCATGATGTTATCCATTGTTTGGATCCTTCCCTTGTAAAAATCTCCAATCTCCATGCAAAGGTTCTCATCCGTCTAGGCAACAACATATCCCCGACTTGAGCCAGCTCACTTCTGTCCTCTGGAACTCACCATCATGTGGTTCATTCTAGATTATTTGCTCCTACTCGTCTGGGTTTAATTGAGATTCCTATATGGAGTGAAGCAAATCTTGAAGCCTTGGTGATTCCAAGTCTCTTAACTCTCTATGGAATTCCAGCTTCCATTGAATATGATCAACTATGTGTGTATAACTCTACCAAACTGGCTTCTCTTTGTATGCTTATCAGTGTTCGAGAAGCAATGGGTGTACAATGGGCCGTCCAGTACCTAGGTGGCTATATAAGTTGCCCAAGCGGGTATTCAGACAGAGCAGAAGGTAACCGTCTAGTGCGTAGGCGACCGCCTTCTCGGTGATTATATGATAAAGGTCAGATATTGGAAAGACTTGAGCCTTATCGCATCAAATCCAATTTCCATAATAGAACAACTATTCCTAAGCCCACTTGCACTTTCTCCCATCTTATGTACCGGCCACTCTGCGTTGCATTGTCCCATATGTCTCTCCATACTATGGAGACACTATCCGACAGAGTTACCAGCCCCAATTTTGTCATATGCGTCCCTTGCTGGCGTTAGTCGATACAAGCTCGACCATACATATTTTTCAAAACACGTAATCAAGATGTCTGGCTCGCATCAAAATTCTTCTTCATCCGATACGATTGACGAACCAGAGGTAAACAACCTCCCTGCACCACCAGTGGGTAAAAACAAACCTCAGGTGAATCTTTAATCAATTAAGTAGACAGGAAATTATTCCTATAGACAAACAAGCAGTGAAATTGTAATTCATATGATCCATCATGCGATGTTTTTTAACATGTTGTTTTAAATACATTTATTTATAGTCGCGTTAATTTGAATACTTATTTTCTACTTTGTTGATCTTTGTTTTAGGCCTCTGAAATTGATTCTGAGGCTACAGAAGTTGGTAGTTTGATGGAGGAGTGGTCCAACGACTCAAGTGATATTGGTGATCCTGATGAGAAACCTGAGGACGCTGAAGATGCTGAGGATGAGGAAGAGGATGAGGAAGAAGAGGAGGAGGAAGAGGAGGAAGAAGAGGACGAGGAGGGGGAGGAAGAAGAGGATGAGGACGAGGAGGAGGAAGATCATGTTGATGCTGATGATGAGGATGAAGAAGAGGAGGAAGCGGAGAAAAACGAGGTACCAGAACCTGATCCCCTGGTAGTCGTCGCTACTCAGCGGGCGTGGGAAGAAGAACTGAAAGAATATTGGAGGGAAATGAACCTCATTCTGCAAGGGTCACCACCTCCATCTCCTCCAACACCTCCATGTCAATCACCTCTACCTCAATATGCATTGCCTGGAGGAGCCTACGGGTATGGGTCGTCTCCATCCTCAGATGGAGATGTCAGGCCTAGGAGTGATGAAGGTGGTTACTGGCATGTTTCATCCCCTTTCTATCAGATAGTGACTCTGATTGCTGAATCATATACTTTTGATACTCTTTTATCCCATGTCATTACGTATTTTTGCTCCGTAATGACATTAGTATATATATGATGAACTTTTGACAAGATATGTTGAGTATCAGATTCTATTTCTTAATAGATCAAATGAAGTTTGTAATATATCAAATGAAGTTCACAAAGCATGTCACCAAGTTTGTTGCAAACATCAATTAAGTAACCCTCCACTAATAGGAACCCCTACATAGATTGTGCATGACCTCGTATAGAAGAGATGGTTCATCCCGTCTGTCGTGATATTGACAATCATGTTTCACCCGATGACAATAGTCGTCAGTGTGCATATTTGAGCAACTCTTGCCGGACAGTTGGTCGGGAATTCGAGTTGCACTTATTCCATTGCCTCTCTCTGGAAGGCCACGAGTATGGGTGTGTGAGGATTTATCCTGAAACTTATTGAAAGCGATTCGAGTCGGGTCGAGGTTGAAAGACATCTTGTTCAATTTTGAAGATTTTCTTTCGACAGAGATGGATAAGTTAAAAGTTTTTCGACTATCGACTTGATTAGAAGGTATTATGACAGTTTAGTATTTTATTTCTTTTCTTCATTTTCTTTTAATGCATTTTAAGTAAAAGAACAATAAAAGTAAATCAAAATTAAAATAAGAGGTTACATTTCAAAATAGAATTTTTGTGGAGGTTAGTTGTCCAATTTATCCGTAGTTGTTGGGCATAACTAAGAAACTGAACGTGTTGATAGATAGCTATATGGATAAAAAGAGCAATTTGATTATGGCCTCTTTTCCGTCTGAAGACCTGAAATTGCTAGTGGATGACTACTTCAAGAACTCTAATGAGGAGGTACTCACATCAATTTTTGAGGCTATTCTGAAGAGAACACTTTCACAAAAACATGAAGATGCAGATGATGAATTAAATGACCTTGCTAAAAAAAGGAGATGATGAATTAATGGAAGAGCTTCAGATGAAGCCACCAGATGATGTAATGGATGCAAAGTTTGAATCAGACTTTGATGAGGCATATAAAATTGATGAAGTGATTGATAAGTTGTACAATGCTAGTGACATCGTTTACAAAAAAGGACCTAAAAAGGACCAAACAAACTAGGCTATTTATATTGTTTCACTATCATTGAATTGTTCTATCAATCGTAATCAAACCAAACAAGTTTTGAACCAAACGTTTTATTATGAATCAACTGTAATCAATGTCAACTGTACTCACTCGTTCGCTTTGGGGACATATCAACTGTAATCCTTGTCCCCATTTTTTTTCTATTCCCAAACTAAACACAACTTAAATCTTTCCTAACTCAACCCCATCAACATAAAAATGACACACATTTACCACCCCAAACCCTATCGATCTTAACTCCGGGCAACCATCAGCATCCTCCCTACCAACCAAACTATCCACCAAGGAAACAATGGGGAGCTGAACTACATCCCTTTCTGACATCTCATCCCCCTCCCCTGCGCTCTAGGCATTTTGATGAGTATTAGTTTCTGCTCTCACAATCTAGGTCTCTGCCGATAGAATCTTCCGTAACCCCAACTAGCTTCGCGTAATCCTAGTGAATGACCCAATTCCGTAAGGAATCTAGGAATGGGAACCTTAGCAGCCAAAGAAAACCAACCTAGACTCATTAACCTACCTGAGACCGCCATGGCATCAGAAGCGCGAGATAGTGGTCAGGAAGAGCATAATCAGAACAGTGTTTCTGTGCAGAGTCGTCTGAGTCCAGATTGGAACTACAGGAAACAACTTTCTATGTGGCGAATTTCCCTCTGCAGTACAGTCAGGAAAATCTATTCGCAATTCTTGTTGTGCAAGACCAGGTTAGAATGCTAACTATTGCTAGAAAATTGACGAAATCTGGTATACCCCTTGGTTTTGCTACTTTCTTGAATGTTTAAAATATTGAGTTGCTGGAGATGAAATTGAACAATGTGTGGATTGGAAGTTATAAGCTAATCGCAAATGTAACAAGACTTAGCAAAGCAGATAGAGCAGTGCGAAAACCGGTACGACACAGATATGCAATAAGGCAGAATGTGTACAGAAATGAACTGAGTCACAAGGAAAGGCTGCTAACTGATACTAAAGAGCTAGCTCCATAGAAGCTAAAAGTAAGGGACATGAGAAACAGAATGATACCACTGTGACTACTGATAAGAATCCTACGGGAAATGTGGCTTCAACATCCAAAGTGCAAGAATTGGGTATGACACTGCCAAGAGTACAACCAAGAAGAGAGACAAAGGGATCTAAAACTGACATATCAGGTCCTCAGACACATACGGACTTGAAAAGAGACAACATCCTAGACATGGCTTTCAAGACAACAGCCAATGACTCGAGATGGCTCCGATATAGTAGAGTGTGCAAAGTGAAAAACATGATAGCTCGAACGAATTGATTACTAAACTGAGACGAGGGGGGTATAAGCAATTGAAGGTTAGTCCAATGGGTAATGGCAAAGTCCTCCTCTGGGAAGGTGAAAATGCTGAACTTGAACCATTATTAAACATGGATCTAGAATGGCTGAAAACTTGGGTGGAAGATATATCAAACTGGAGAAATCACCCCCCTCAAAGGGAAAGACATAAATGGATAAAAATCTTTGGGATACCGCTATCAGCCTGGATAGTGGAAATCATTGAAATGATTGGAAACAAATTTGGAATTGTTGTTGAGAAAGACAAAGCCACGCTGTAAAGTAAATACCTTGAGGCAGTGCAACTGCTAGTTAAAACAGATATCCATAGATCTTTGAACAGTAATTCATGAATAACAATTGATGGCCAAAGATATGAGATAGCGATAGTTGAGATAGAAGGCAACAGATTTGAGGGGACAGATGCACACGAAGTTGAAATTTAGGAAATTAGCAGCCACAGCTCGGAGGATGATGAATACTCAATGTTTTGAGAGAAATTGGATGCAAAAATAGGGATAGATGAATCGGAAGATGAAATGGATAGAATCTCACAACCCACGGGACCGCAAGAAGACGTATACCCGCCCAAAAAGGACACAATAAACAAAAGTAAAAACCAAAGGGTCCAAGATGAAGAGGAACAAGAGGATGCACAATGGGATGAAAACATCGAGCGTGATCTCCTGGTAGGGAAATTCTGGTAGGAACAAGAGGATGCACAATGAAGAGGAAAGGCCCAAACCCAACCAATGGAGAGGCTTCCCAAGGAAGTTAGAGCAAGCTTCCCAAAGAAGCTAGTCAAAGGCTTACCTTAGAAGCTTTGACAAGTCAAAGGCCAAGCTTCTCTTAGAAGCTAGATATTTGGCTATAAATAGCCTCCTCCACACAATGAAGAAACCCTCTTCCCCCCTCCATGCAATGTAGCCGCAAGCATCAAAGTCCTAAGGAGGGGGTTCTTCCGAAAATACTTTGGTGGCAGAGATGGTGGCTCGGACGACAACGTGCGGTGATCCTACGGTGCTCCACGGTGGCGGACAACGGCTAGAAGAGGGTGGACTCTAGATTTGAAGGCTTCCACCTTTGCATCCAATGAGAACCTCTTCCTCCTCTCCAATTT